>JAKOGI010002441.1:80000-109851 GCA_029747015.1 Carnegiea gigantea
GGAGATTGAAATCATCCAAAATATATATTTTTAAAAGTCAAAGAAATGACATACCCATTCTTAGCATATCAAAATAGCTAAACAAAACAAAGAACCAAACTTAAAGTCATAGAAACCACTTGAAATTCGAAACATAGATCATAAAATAGAACACCATAATTTATAGTATTCAAATTGCTGAGTAAAGGGGCGAAACTTGCTGAGAATCGACAAGCAAGGCACAATATATGACAATTCCTGAAAGCATGAAGAGTGAGAGAAAAGAAATGGGATTCATGATGGTGGTCGGGATTGCAGTGGCAGCAACAACAAGAACATGTGGTCATCGATAAGTGCTCTACAAGAGCCCTCTATGAAGGCAAGTTGTATACACAACCACGCACCACAATTTAAGACAAAAAAGGTGCTATAAGATAAGCCAAAAAACCTTCCTTCCAGCAATGTGACAGAGCTTTACTGATGGAGCCTATTTAGGTTGGCCTCTTCTCATTTCTACTAAATGATTAAATAGGCATACACAGTGACAAATACCTGCAAGCAAAACCATCCCAGAAAATTGGTGATTGAACAATGAAACAAGTAGAAAATAAGAGATTAAGTCATGCTTGATAAAAAAAAGTATCAAGACAACTAACTTCACCCTTGAAACAGTTAACCTAAGCCTTGTAAGCCACATTTAAGAAGAAATAGAGGCAAAGGCTGAGAGGTAACCTCACTTAACAAAACTAGAATTGCATTGTGGATATTATTCAATGAACATTGCTATTTACTTATATCATGGAGATAAAATTTAAACAAACATACTCTCACAAACCACCATCGTGATGTAGAGTTATAAGTTGCTATTTCACAAGCCATTCTAGCAAACATAGTATATGTTCCATGTCAGTTTTAGGCACGAGATATCACTTTGTCATGCCAAAAATTTCCAATCTCTGGCTTAAGATGTTAAAAAATTGTACGAAATTATCTACATAGTTAACTTGATTATTTGTACCTGTTCTATTATTTTGAACTGATTTAGCTTCAAATTGAATTCCACGAACAGAAAATGATAACAAATGAGCCCCTAAACCAATCAATAAATCAGAAGTACAATATTGCTATTGAAATCTATGCACATACACAATTCTATAATAAGTCATTCACATATACAATTCTACTATAACTCATTGTTCAATAAGAAAATCAACAAACTTACATGAGAAATGCAAGCAAAACAATCAATTGCAATAAAACAAGAATTTAAATTATCAAGAATTTTAATTACTTCCTGCAGCAAGGAACCGTCCAAGACATTGAGAACCTGAATCAAAAGCCCCTTGCTATTGGCAGTAACCATACACCTATTCCTAAATACAACCCACGCTAGTCCTTAAACTTAAGAGCATTCACTCAAGAAAAGTACAATAACAATTTTCGGTAGGTTAACATTAAAACACAACATATCGATGAGGTCAAGACAATGATAAAAGAAGGAGCTTAACAACTGACATCGACAAGCTCATTAATTCTGATAAACAATGGTGCATATTTAACAAAAGTTAAGAAATTTAGGACTAATCGTAGCATACGTCATTACTACAAGCTAAAGCAAAACACCCCTGTTAGCCACAACAGTAGACCATTAGGTCTTTATACAAGATTACTTCAAGTATAGACTAAGAAAGAGTGACACTTGACTGAATTTATTCAAATTTATGCCTATTAAGGGAAGGACTCCACATAGGAAAATGTATGAGATGACTGTAGCACTTTAAATATTTCTCGCTTTCTCAAAGTGTCGCCTCCAAACCTTTAGGTAGCAGTCACTATAAGTGCTTTCAAGTTCAACAAGTTACTTGTAAATCTTTCTACAAGCAACCATATCCTAATCATTATATAGAACCTAACTTCATGTTCAAGGTGAATTGTATGGAACAGGGTACAAAAATTGGTAAGCAAAGAAATCAATGTGCATAAGAAAGCAATTGTTAATAGAAACAACAAAGACTATCACCACTTGAAAAATTTTACGGTTTGTTATGTAATTATAGCTTGATCTATAATCTCCTTTCGCTCTCCTCAAATACCAATCTATTAACATTGGACTTTCCCACCCAAAAAGCTTTAGTAAATAACTAGCACTTTGATGTTCACGAAAATGATAGAGGTTACTTAGGATTTATCCACTAAAGAAGCCAAGTAGATAAAGGACTATAAGTTTAATGCCCATCATAACCCCTCTTGCAACCAAAAAATCAATCTCAAAATAACTCTCAAACTAAGCACCAATTATAATATTGTAAGTTGGAACAAAGAAATACCCAAGAATGAAATAGATTAAGCAAAGAGATGCATTAAAGAACAAAACATAAAGATGAAAATCAAACTCTTACTTTGAAGTCAAAGATGGTTGGAGCGGATGGATCTAGCTTGTAATACTAGTGTGAGACTAAACCATTCTACACTCTACTTCTCAAGGATTTTATTTATATGCTCGAACGCAAATAACTTTTTTTTTTCCTCTGCCAAGTAACTATTAATCTACTTTCTTCAAACCCTTGAACTATTGTTTACATTTTTCTTGCATGAAAACTAATGCCGAGCAAACTAAGAAGCCTAACCTCCTTATCAACATCACGACTTGGGTTCAACTTGGGCTCTTAATCACCTCTGAGGGTGACACCCAAGTATTTGGCTCTCCAAAGTCTTTGTTGGTTTGGGAGGCTTGAGGGGCCCAAAGTAAGCTAAGGTAAGGTGGCATGGCACTTAGTAGCCTAAATAAGGAGCCTACCTATTTCATCTCTAAGTCCCTCTATTTTATTTTTACTTCCTTGTTCTAGGCAGAACATATGGCCTAAATTCTAGCTCATTTTTGGCTAGGTAAATAGGCTCTATTTGGGTAAATTTTGTGTGGATGGATAGCCCCAGATGTCTATTTTCCAACAAGCCTAAGATCATTATCAAATTCCAAGAATCGAGCAAGTTATGGGATTTTAACTGAGCCACGGTTAGTGCAGGTTTGGAGGGGCATGTTTATACTCAAGAAAATATTGGGGTCATCAAATGGCAGAATTAAGGGTTCAAACTTAGTGGGTCGCTGATAGACTCTTCTAAAAGGCTCCCATAAAAATCCCAACCTTAATCTCCTCCATTTGGATTGGTGAATGACATCACTAATGGGAAGAAATGTGCAGCCGTTTCAAGCACAGCATTATCCCCTTAGTGGTCCCCCTTTAATTGTACAATTAGCTTGAATTTCATTGGACAAAATCCTTGTAATGCTATTGGCTAGTACTAAGCATGAGGGAAGGGGTAGCTTACTATTTAATTCCCCGTCTCTCGTATTACATTAAGCTTTGATAATTATGAATGAATGAAAAGGCTAGAAGCCATTTTCTCTCTCAAAATCTCTTAATCTTTATCTCTTATTAGAGTGGTGATTTAGAGTCTTCCCTTTATATTAATCCTTGATGCTTAGGTTTTAGGGGATTGATTGGCGGGTTGTTTATCTTGGTGTTCTTCCAAGAAACCAAAGAGTTTCCTTTGGATTTGGGTGTTCCTCCATTGAAGTGTTCTTGAGGTGTTCATCTTATTGGGTCTTCATTAGGATGATTATGGATTTCTTCTTCTTATAGATCCACTTTAGTTGGTATCAAAGCACAAGGATCCTTCAAGAGTAAGCATCAAATCCTTAAACTTTGTGATTGGAATTTGTTGTTTGAGTTCTTACTTTGTTATTTTTGAGATTTGGGTACTCTCTACTCCACCTTCTTCTCTTATTCTCCTCAAAGTGCCCAAGCACTCTTCCATGCTTTTTTTTTCAATCCAAAACCTAATTAATCCACATTTGATTTCTCTATGAAACTCCTCTTTTAGTCCACAAAGAACGCCTAAAATAGCCTAAACATGATCCCCAACCAAAACACAACCCAAAAATTCCACAAAAAGCCAAAACACTCACCTATGCCAAACCAGAAATTTAACACGATGTGGCCATGCCCCGTGGCACGACCGTGCCACTCTATTGCTTGAAAATTTTTTTTCCAGTGATCTAGCATGACCACCTCGTGCTGCATAGCACATCCGCGCCCCCCCCCCATTTGGCCCGTGCTTCCTCTGGCACGACCACACGAACCTTTTCTTACACACATAATCTTCTTCCTTCTCTTGTTTACCTTCAACCATAATAAACAAAGCGAAATCTTCTCAATCTAGGGGCATCTATCTAGACTTAGCCTATCAAATAAGGAAAGATAAGGTCATGATTGACCTTCAAGAACAAGTAAGAAAGCTCACCATGGAGCTAGAGCGAGTTAAGGGATGCGAACAATGAGTTCCCTGACCTAGGTAGCTTGATGTCAATCCCATTAACATTGCCTACTCTTCTTCTCATAAGGACCATGAGGATCAAGGTAATTAGGGTAGAGGTCATCCTAGAACTGATCTTAGTAACCTCAAGGTTGAGTCACCAAAGTTTGATGGCAACCTCAAACAAGAAAACTACATGTATTTGGTGCAAGCTATTGAGAGAATCTTTGAACTCAAGGAGTACAATAATGAAAAGGCCTTTAAGTTGGTCATTCTCAAGTTAAAAGGGTATGCCTCCTTGTGGTATGAGACCTTGAAGAAGAATAGAGCAAGGGAAACTAAGTCTAAGATCAAGACTTGGACCAAGCTTAAGAAACGCATGGAGAAGAGGTTCTTGCCTCCCTCATACAAGTAAGAGCTTTATCTCAAGATTACCACCCTTAGCCAAGAGAATCTTGGGGTGGAGGAATACATTCGAGAATTTGAGCAACTCCATATGAGAGTTGGCTTGAATGAAGACAATGAGCTTACTATTGCTAGGTTCATCAAAGGACTTTCTCCTAGCATAGCTCACAAGGTGGAACTGCAAACGTATTTATCTTTCAATGATGTTTGCCAGCTTGCAATCAACATTGAGAAACAACTCTCAAGGGTAGAAAGCCCTTTGCCATGCCTTCACCTCATCGGCCCCAAAGCACACCAAGGAGTTTCTCTTCCTATAACAAGGGTGACACTACTCCTACACCTATCAAGGCCTTAGATAAGGATTCTATTGAAGCTCCCAAGATGTTGAAGGGAAAGAAGTGCTTCAAATGCCATGGTTATGGACACTTCCAAGTGGATTGTCCAAATCAAAGAACCCTCTCTATTAGAGAGGTGGAAGAGATCCAAGCCCTAGAGAAAGAAACTAATAAAGAATAGTTTGAAGAGGAAGATCACATCATAGTCATTCCAGATGTTGGAGAGCTATTGGTGATTTGGAGAGTCCTCTATACCAAAAAGGTTCCCATTGAACCTACTTAAAGGGAGCAAATCTTTCACACTCGATGCACCATTGGAGGTAAAGTGTGTGAGCTTATTATCGATGGAGGTAGTTGCACCAATGTGGCTTCGATGACTCTCATTGACAAGCTTCAAGTTCCCATCAAGGTGCACCTTACTGCTTACACTTTTTAATGGCTCAAGCAAGAAAGTGAGGTAACTGTTTCTAAACGAGTTCTTATCTCTTTTTTCATTGGTCCTTATTGTGGTGAGGTCCTTTGTGATGTTCTTCCTATGGATGCTTGTCATATATTGCTTGATCGACCTTGGTTATTTGACAATCATACAATGCATGATGGGCATGCCAACACCTATGCCCTTGAATTCAAGGGATGCAGCCTCACTTTGACCCCCTACCACCACCCAAATTACTCAAAATTAAACCCAGGAAGGGAAGTGAGAAAAGCCTCTACATGAGTGAGGCACTGGTGGAGAGAACTATTAGTAAGAGCAAGCCTTTTTTTACCTTACTTATGGTTAAATCAAACACTAGTGCGGAAGTGAAGCCCTTACACCCTCTTGCTCTATCACTCTTGAAAGAGTTTAAGAAAGTTTTTCCCAACGATCTACCACCGGGACTCCCTCCTATGAGAGGAATTGAGCACCAAATTGATCTCCTACTGGGTGCTCCTTTTCCCAACAAGCCAACTTATAGGTGTAATCCTAATGAGTCGAAAGAGCTTCAAAGATAAGTCTAAGAGTTACTTGATCGCAGAAACATTCGGGAAAGTTTGAGTCCTTACTCAGTTCCCGCTCTTTTGGTACCTAAGAAGGATGGTAAATAGCGTACGTGTGTGGATTCTAGGGCCATCAACAATATCACCATCAAGTGCCGGTTCTCTATCCTACAGTTAGATGACATGTTTGATGAGTTACATGGGTTCAAGATATTTTCTAAGATTAACCTTTGAAGTGGTTATCATTAAATTCGAATAAAGGAGGAAGATGAGTGGTAAACGGCCTGTAAGATCAAATATGGGTTATATGAATCGCTAGTAATGCCCTTTGGTCTTTCTAATGCCCTGAGTACTTTCATGAGGCTCATAAATGAAGTTTTGAGATCTTTCATGAGGCTAATGCCCTTTGGGAAGTTTGTTGTAGCATACTTTGATGATATCTTAGTGTATAGCCAAGATAAGGCATCTCATAAGGAACATCTTACTCAAGTGTTCTATGTCTTGAGGCAACAAGCTCTCTGTACTAAACTTGAGAAGTGTGAGCTCTTTACTCCTCAAGTTGTCTTCCTTAGGTATGTTGTCTCTGGTGAGGGAATCCAAGTTAATGAAACCAAGGTTGAGGCTATTAAGAGTTTACCCATTCGTACAACCATCACAAAAGTTCGTAGCTTTCATGGGTTAGCTTTTTTCTATCACTAGCTCGTCAAGGATTTTAGCTCTATTATAGCTCCTTTGACAGAGTGCATGAAGAAGGGTACCTTTGAGTGGACAAAGACTACCCAAAGAGCCTTTGAGTCCATCAAGGGGAGGCTTTATTCGGCTTCTATCTTGGTCGTACCCAATTTTGAGCTGCTTTTTGAAGTTGAATGGGATGCTAGTGCGGTTAAGATTGGTACGGTTCTCACTCAAGCCAAGCGTCCTCTTACCTACTTTAGTGAGAAGTTGAATGGTTCAGGACTCAACTACTCCACTTATGAAAAGGATTTCTATGCCATTGTTAGGGCTTTGGAGCATTGGAATCATTACCTCAAGCCCAAGCCTTTTGTACTCCATTCAGATTAGAAGACTTTGTCTTTCATTAATGGCCAATACAAGTTGAATACAAGGCACACTAAGTGGGTTGAATTCCTTTAATCCTTCACTATAAGAGTGGGAAAGAGAATATAGTTGTCGATGCCTTGTCACAGAGGTATGCTCTCCTATCGGTCCTAGAGGCCAAGGTTCTTGACTTGCATTCCATCAAGACCTTGAATATAGAGGATGAAGACTTCAAGATGGTGGTTGAAAATCACTCCAACTATGGAACTTATACCTTGCAAGAAGGTTTCCTCTTTACGGGAAATAAGTTATGTATTCCCAAGAGTCCTCTAAGGGACTTGATTGTCATGGAGGCTCATGGAGAAGCCTTAGCTGGGCATTTTGGTATCAACAAGACTCTTGAGATTCTCAAGGAGCACTTCTATTAGCCTAAGATGGGTGGGGATGTTCACAAGGTAATCTCAAGGTGTGCCATTTGTCATATGGCTAAGAGTCACTTCCACCAAGGCCTTTGCACCCCTCTTCCGATTCTTTTAAGGCCTTGGGATGACCTTAATATGGACTTCATAGTGGCCATTCCACGAGGCCCTCGAGGGAAGGATGCCATTATTGCAGTTGTTGATTGGTTCTCTAAGATGACACATTTTGTTGCTTGCCATAAGTGTGATGATGCTACATATATTATGGATCTCTTCTTCCAAGAAATTGTGAGGCTTCATAGGATCACAAGGACTATTGTATCTGCAACAGCTTGATCCTAATATTCATTTTAATTACATTAAATCATCTTAATTACAAATTAATCAAGTTGGGCCCACATTTCAATTCAGCATTTTCTATATATGTGTACGTATTTGTCCATTGCAGGTTGAAACGACGACGTGGCCTCAAATTGAACTCTGTTATAGTCCTAATTAATTCATTAAAATTCTAATAAATAATTGAACGTTCGCTAAAATGAAAATACCTTCTCCCAAATTTTATATCCAAAAGATGAAACTTTTAATCCAGTAATTTTAGACCAATATATATATATATATATATATATATATATATATATATATATATATATATATATATATATATATATATATAATATATCAGTTGGGTATACATATGTATATATGGAATGAATGGAATATGGAATGAATGGAAAAATAAAATAAACTAAAATAAGACAAAAATAATAACAAGAAAAGATGATGGGAAAATCTAAATTCCAGAAAAAAAAAAAGGAGAGAAAGGGAGACAAACCGACATTCCCCAAAATAAAAGGAAACAAAATGCAAGTAGGATAATTAATGGAAAACAAAATTGCCAAAACAACATTGAATCCCCTGCCTTTGTCTCTCTCTACCCAGAGACCCGTAGCCCCTTCTTCAGCCCACACAGAGACACCCCTCCCCATTCGCCATTCCTCTCCTCTGCCTTGCGTGTCACGGTTCGTCAGCGGGCCAACGAACACGAGGGCTGCCACCAGAAGCCGCCGGCCGGTACCGCCCAGTGCCGCCGTGTGCCCAACCGACCTCTTCTCCCTCTTGTGCGTGTGTGTTAAATGGATGGAGAGGTAAAATCCTAGCCTTCCCTTAATTCACAACTTGATGTTTATGCTTGAATCTTTGGTAGTAAGAGATGTAATTGGCTTGGACGAGTATTAATTTGCAAATTTCTTAGATTATTTTGGATGTTTGGGTTGAATTGTGTGCTTGTGGGATTGAAAGAGAGTGTGGTAGGTGAGGGTTTAGAGGTTTCATAAGAAGTTTAGTTCTTTTATGGTGTTTAGTTTTATTTAATGAATAATTAAATAAGTTTTGTGGATTACATATGATGAATGCATGTGTATTGTGGTCATGAGGGGTGATTAGAGGGTGTATGTGGGGGGGGAATGTGGGCCTGGATGAATTAAACCTAATGTATTGAATTAATTGTGTTCAAATGGGTTACAATGTAAATTTGAATGAGATTAAAGAGAAAAATATGTTTGACTTAATTGTGTTCAAATGGGTTACAATGCAAATTTGAATGAGCTTAAAGAGAAAAATATGTTAGATGGGTAAGTTGTGGTCATAAGCTTGATTGGTTAAGCGTATATGCTTGACTGAAATTTATGTTTAATGGTGTTGGTTTGATTATTCTAGATGAAATTTTGGTGATATTTGAGAGAGAAATTAGCGGGTTATGTAGATATGTGGGATGTGTGTGTTGTTGTTGCCATGAACCTGGTGATTAAAGCTTAGATGTTGGGATATTGATCTAGTTTAATTGGACTGATTTATTAGTGTCCAAATGAGTCTTGTACCAATTAAATGAATATATATATCTATAGGGAATATGGACGTATGCGATGGGCTTGGATATGGAGGAAAATATTACTTTTGAGACCTTTGAGACAAACTACTCTAATATTCATTTTGAAATATAACTTGAGGAGATGGAAATGTAATTTTGGGATGAATTTTGGGATGGAGGTGCTTAATATGAGTCTTGGAAGAATTGAAATCAGTTTAAGGGTATAAACTTGGCTGGGGATTGTAAAGTAACTAAGGTGGTTGTGAAGGATGAGTACTAAAATGGAATTTAGTAATGAGATTAAAGAGATGGAATTAGTACGGGCGAATTATTTAAGTGCTTTTGGGACTCCAAATAGGAATGCAAAGTGATTTGTATTTAAGCATATTTAGGGTGATATAACTCATGGAGTCAAACCTAATAAATGGTAATCCAGGTCTATTTGAGGGTTAATGAAGCGAATACATTTCGATGTGGGCCAAAAGCATGCACTTGATGTTAAAAAGGGAGTTAGTATTATAAATCGAACTCAAATGACCTAAACCCCTTTTCCTAGAAAATTACTACAACTCACAAAAATAGTTCTTTTAATAATAACACTAACAATGAAGGTAATAAGGATGACTGTAACAAGGGGAAGAAGAAGAAGAAGAGGAAGAATAACAATAGTAATAATAGCGGGCCAATTATCGTTAATCCAAGCAATCAAAATGAAGTGAATAGTATTAATGAGTCGACAATCATAATAACTTGAGTAATGGTGGCGATAACGTCGTTATTAATAAACACAAGGCAAGTCAACCTTTACGTTGTTATAACATCCATCAAACAGGTGTTAGTAATATTAAAGAGAAGAATAAAAACAGAAATAACATAGAATCAAATTAAGTTAGTAATAATTGTTACGCTGATAATAATAAGAAGCAAGGTTAAGGGAGTTTAAATTATTTAATCAGTCAGAAAATTTAATAAAATTTCTTAACCTTGCTCTAATCAAAAAACAATTACATATGTAAAATAGGAGTGAGGCCACCTCTGTCGTTTCAAGCTGCCAACGCACATTCTCTATTACAAAGGAGAGAGAATCCTAAAGACCAGGTACGTACATTGCCTATATTCTTTGAAAAATCGCAAGTTCCTCAGCAATGAAAACATTAATACAAGATTAATTTAATGAATCAATCTTCTCAATGTTTTGTCCCATAAACAAGTGGCCCCGCCAATTCTCAATCATCAGGGCTTATGCCCTTCAATTTACCTGCGCCGCTGCAACTCAGGGACTTCGATTGGTCTGGGAGGTGTGCACCTATCTCAAGATTGCATCAAGATGTACATCGATCAAGGGGTCTACTTTCAGATAATAATCAGCAAAGCAGTTTTACTTATACATTCTCTCTCTCCTATTTACAAAACAAAATGTTTGAAATGCGGTCGGCCCAACTAATTTAACAAAAAACTTATTTTACTACATAGAATGTACGTGCTGAGTTTCGGCTCATAATTCGAATGTTTTTATGTTTTCTGTTTTACGTAAGGGATCCATAAACACCCATAATCCTGGCAAGCCAGAAGATAGCAAGAAACAAACATGAGTTGCAGGGTTTATTGGGCAGTAGCTAGTCAAGTGCTCACAGTGATGGTAGGTAGCACCCTGGAGAATGGCATATGGTTATACTTTCGAAACTTTGGGGTCGATAACGCGTAGGATTGGTACGCGAAGTTGTCCTGTTCATTATGAGCTGCATGAATGGCATATGTTAACTTGTGTTTTCAAAAGTTCAATAAATCAGATAGCCTTGTTCCATCATGGAACGGCGGTAATGCCTCCATTCCAATCAAAAGTCTTTCGCTGTAAATTAATAATAAATTAGTGGTTAAACTAGGGTAATCAGCATTAGCCATTGGGGATGTTACAGTTATGGTATCAGAGCCAGGTTTAGAATCACTGTGAGCTATAGGGATACTTATGAGTTATGTGGGGTTAGTGAGATGAGATGTTGCCCAGGAGTTCATATGTATGTGTGCATCATGAGGGTGTTTTAGAAAACATTTACCTAGCCATCATCCTTTGATAATAAGCTCAATGGCATCGTTAAATAATATTTTAAGGATTCCATCGCTATCAAAGTAGAGTGAGGATGCATTTAGTCAACTTCTTAGTGACGTATGTATTCCAGAGAAGTACACTAAGCTCATAGCAAATGTTGTGGAATTTTGGGTTGTCCGTTTAAGTTACCTAAGGACTTCCAACCTAGAGAATCGATTTTATTAACATGTGTTGAATACTTAATGCCTGGGTATCGTGAGGTTTCAGATATTGCAAGAAGGTAAAGTCTGTAAACTCTTATGTGATCTAATGCGGTGCTGAACTATATTATACTTATTAGACAGGAGGAATGTACTTTGCAGCAATATTCATAGGTTGGATTATTATGAAATATCCATCGCAAAGTTGTGGAAATGGGAATGTTGAGGGCCTATCGCATCATTCTGGATGATTTACAATAATCATTTAGTATAAGGAGTCCTATTTGGGCAATTCAATAGCTTATGAGGTGCAAATTGATCTTATATTGATTGTCTGGGTCAAGATAAAATGTCACACGAAGGAGGTGTTGCTATTAAGGTGCATCTAAATTATGTGAACTCATATGGGTTACCGACCGCTAGGTGCATACAAGTTATTATACTCTGAGCGCATGTTCTGCGGTGAAGGAGGTAGGAAGTAATAAAGAGATATGGAGGATATTTATACTTGGAATGTTAGTGGACGTTTTAACTCTAGGTCATTGACCCAAATCATATAAACAAGTATGCCTCGATCTAGGCGATATAGACATTGGAAACTTTGGGAATGTGTAGGGGAGAACTCTTTTAGAGATTCCCAATTCTATAATGTGGTTGGGTCGATAATGACCACTCTTATTATGAGGTTAAATCAAAATCTACAGGTACCTGGAGATCACCATGGATGGATTTTAGCACCAAGATATTCATAAGAGGGTCCAAGGAGACGGTATCAATAATTTCTCTTATTATGTTGGATTAGGTCATGGATGCTGATGGGTCAAGCTATACTCATTAGACCGTGCAAAATAAATTAAGTGGGGGAGATCTTACTGTGTCGAGTATCAGGAGATTCGATAAGCAAGCTCCTTGGGATTAGCAAGGACTAGCGGGAAAAAAAGAGGGAAGAAGAAACAAAAAGCAAGAAAAGAGAAAGAGAAAGGGTAAGAAGAAAGGCACTTAGACATTGGGCTTGTGAAGTAGCAAGAGTGATGGTCTAATATTGAGTACGCTCATTTTGGTGAAAGACGATAATCTACAGAAGTGAAATCATAGGAAAAAGGCTTGAGGATATATCACATATGTTGATGGGTTCATTTCTTTTGAATATGAGAAACTCTAGAAGTCATAACTTATATTTTCGTCAGGAGTAAATAAGATTTTATGGGACAAATAATCATTAGAGAAGCATAATAAGTACAATGGCTATGGGGATTGAACTTAGGACACTTGTTGACGATTCACAGTTTATGTTGGTAAGAAATAGAAAGTGGTGAGTTGAGCATATATATCTGCATATTGCATGGACTTCATAGAAGGATTGCTAATGATTTTATGGGATTGAAATGTCAAATTCAAAAGAGCAGTATCACAACACAACTTTAGATACAACAACAAAGGATTGTGGGGTATTAAGATCCATAAGATATTTGTATACCAATTGAAACTCAGGCAACTTTCTTTTGAGCATGCCGAATCCTCGAAACTTTGTCTACATCAGTACCTATATTGATCCAAATGAGTTTATAGTGACTTTGGGGTCAACTAATATTAAACCCTCCTTGTAAGATCTTATTGCATAACTTAGCATACTTCTAGACCTCTTTGGTTACCACCTAGAACTAGCTACCCCTTTGTTATGCGATAACATAATTCAATTTGTAATTCTTTCCCATTCACACTAAGCTTTGCAAAACCTATTCAATTGTTGTCGCAATACGTCATTACATACCCTTTCCTACCATTATGATGGATTACATCTCTCTCATGCTTCCACTAACTACCTCTGCTTAGCTTATTTTCTACGACCATTACTTCAATAGTAACGTGATCTTTCCTTCCCTTAACATTCAATCACTACATAAACTGCTAATTTACTATTAGTCTAGTTTTGGATCTATGCGCCACATTTTGGCTCCTGTATAATCAATGATTGAAACCATCTTACCCTTATTGCCTTCCCTTCCTAAATTGCTTACGCTTCTAGTTATCTTCATTTCGTTTATATCACAGCCATATTTTAGTTACTCATCGTTTCGAAATCTATCATCTGTTCCTGTCACTTTCATTCAAATCTTACATCAATAGCTTAATATTCCTAGTCATTAACCAACTTCTTCCTTAATCATCTTGACTTATGTATTGATCTTGTCTTTTTTCTATTTTACCCCCCTCTCGACACCGAGCAATTGCTTAAATGATCTTAATTTGCATATAAAATCCTTGCTAATTATTGTGTCTTTTGCACTAATGCTATTATTTCTACCATTTCCTATATTTGATTTT
Organism: Carnegiea gigantea; assembly: GCA_029747015.1. Taxonomy (NCBI): domain Eukaryota; kingdom Viridiplantae; phylum Streptophyta; class Magnoliopsida; order Caryophyllales; family Cactaceae; genus Carnegiea; species Carnegiea gigantea. The sequence continues at coordinate 93,911 of JAKOGI010002441.1, forward strand.
GATGTCTCATTATAGAATCCATTCTTGCTCAATTTTAAGTGTTCGTCAATATTCTAATACTTTTGGACTGTCATCTTTCTGTTCTTCGTTTCACCAAAAGCGTATGTATATGTATTATGTTGCACCCCATCTCTTTTTCCATAATTGTTCTTTCGGTATCGCTACTAAACATCATTTATATCTTCCTCCCATTCCTCTGAATCTGTATTCACTCACCTGAGTGTATCAATCTTAACTCCGAACTCAAAGTCAATATAGAGAGAAAAAAAAAGGAAAAATAATAATTATCATAATATTCTCAATGAGACATATATCCCCAAAAAAAAAAAAAACTGCAAACAAACTGTTCTGAGCAATAACTAACCTTCTATTCTCATAGCCATCTTTACTTTGGCCATCTTATGACAATCCCTTCCTTATTAATTCTAACTTCACTATGTGATTCTTTCATAGGCAATGACACACTTGACTACCCTCTTTCATCACTCTCATTCTTCGATATTTTTATTTTTTTTAACGTTAAATTTAGACTTCGAAAACCTTTGACTAGTCCAAGGATGAAAAGCCAACCCTAGCTCGAACACAATAATAATTACCCAATCTTGCATCTTCAGAAAACTTGAAAACGTCATACAAGAGAAATAGTTCACTCCCCTCCTATTTCCCCTTTTTCCTATGTTTTCAATGTGACAGGTGAAGTTTGATATATATATATGCCAAGTTGAAACCACTCTTTGCTTCACAAAAGGGGACATATGTGCACATATAGAAGTGAGATGGTATGTTTTGCATGTTAACTTGAGAGTTAACAACATATTGCAATATAATTTCAGTTCAAGAGCTTGTGTAAGTCGAATACTGAAGTCTTGTAATGCATATTGTTCATGGGTTGCTTTGTATGCCTATATGAGCCAATTATTGTTTATTTTGGGATGTAAACCCCAACACTATGGATGTGTGATCCGTTAAGCTTGATTGATATCCTTTTGTATTGTATTCACTGTAGGAATTTAACGTAAGACTTTAAGCCTGGGAAATGGTCAGTTTACAGGCAAAATTATGTCCGTTTCTCCTCAGAATTTAAGAAAACATACTAAACCACATGGCCCTAGAGTTGGGGGGGGGCATTACATGAGGGTAGAATCCAATGACTTGTACGTTGGATTTACTAGCAAAAAGTCTTCACATCTCACAGTTCAGAAAATGTGTTGCAGATCCATCTCATATCACTATTATAGAATCAATGCCCGCCCCTATTTGAGGTGCGATAAAGGTTTCTGTTAAACTGCAAGTTTCGAGGACGAAACTTATTTTAAGGGGGGAAGGCTGTAATAACCTGAACCTAATATTCATTTTAATTACATTAAATCATCTTAATTACAAATTAATCAAGTTGGGCCCGCATTTCAATTCAGCATTTTCTATATATGTGTACGTATTTGTCCATTGCAGGTTGAAACGACGACATGGCCTCAAATTGAACTCTGTTATAGTCCTAATTAATTCATTAAAATTCTAATAAATAATTGAACGTTCGCTAAAATGAAAATACCTTCTCCCAAATTTTATATCCAAAAGATGAAACTCTTAATCCAGTAATTTTAGCCCAAAATATATATATATATATATATATATATATATATATATATATATATAGATATATATATATATAAAATTCAGTTGGGTATACATATGTATATATGGAATGAATGGAATATGGAATGAATGGAAAAATAAAATAAACTAAAATAAGACAAAAATAATAACAAGAAAAGATGATGGGAAAATCTAAATTCCAGAAAAAAAAAAAGGAGAGAAAGGGAGACAAACCGACATTCCCCAAAATAAAAGGAAACAAAATGCAAGTAGGATAATTAATGGAAAACAAAATTGCCAAAACAACATTGAATCCCCTGCCTTTGTCTCTCTCTACCCAGAGACCCGTAGCCCCTTCTTCAGCCCACACAGAGACACCCCTCCCCATTCGCCATTCCTCTCCTCTGCCTTGCGTGTCACGGTTCGTCAGCGGGCCAACGAACACGAGGGCTGCCACCAGAAGCCGCCGGCCGGTATTGCCCAGTGCCGCCGTGTGCCCAATCGACCTCTTCTCCCTCTTGTGCGTGTGTGTTAAATGGATGGAGAGGTAAAATCCTAGCCTTCCCTTAATTCACAACTTGATGTTTATGCTTGAATCTTTGGTAGTAAGAGATGTAATTGGCTTGGACGAGTATTAATTTGCAAATTTCTTAGATTATTTTGGATGTTTGGGTTGAATTGTGTGCTTGTGGGATTGAAAGAGAGTGTGGTAGGTGAGGGTTTAGAAGTTTCATAAGAAGTTTAGTTCTTTTATGGTGTTTAGGTTTATTTAATGAATAATTGAATAAGTTTTGTGGATTACATATGATGAATGCATGTGTATTGTGGTCATGAGGGGTGATTAGAGGGTGTATGTGGGGGGGGGGAATGTGGGCCTGGATGAATTAAACCTGATGTATTGACTTAATTGTGTTCAAATAGGTTACAATGCCAATTTGAGTGAGATTAAAGAGAAAAATATGTTTGACTTAATTGTGTTCAAATGGGTTACAATGCAAATTTGAATGAGCTTAAAGAGAAAAATATGTTAGATGGGTAAGTTGTGGTCATAAGCTTGATTGGTTAAGCGTATATGCTTGACTGAAATTTATGTTTAATGGTGTTGGTTTGATTATTCTGGATGAAATTTTGGTGATATTTGAGAGAGAAATTAGCGGGTTATGTAGATATGTAGGATGTGTGTGTTGTTGCCATGAACCTGGTGATTAAAGCTTAGATGCTGGGATATTGATCTAGTTTAATTGGACTGATTTATTGGTGTCCAAATGAGTCTTGTACCAATTAAATGAATATATATATATCTATGGGGAATATAGACGTATGCGATGGGCTTGGATATGGAGGAAAATATTACTTTTGAAACCTTTGAGACAAACTACTCTAATATTCATTTTGAAACATAACTTGAGGAGATGGAAATGTAATTTTGGGATGAATTTTGGGATGGAGGTGCTTAATATGTGTCTTGGAAGAATTGAAATCAATTTAAGAGTATAAACTTGGCTGGGGATTGTAAAGTAACTAAGGTGGTTGTGAAGGATGAGTACTAAAATGGAATTTAGTAATGAGATTAAAGAGATGGAATTAGTACGGGCGAATTATTTAAGTGCTTTTGGGACTCCAAATAGAAATGCAAAGTGATTTGTATTTAAGCATATTTAGGGTGATATAACTCATGGAGTCAAACCTAATAAATGGTAATCCAGGTCTATTTGAGGGTTAATGAAGCGAATACATTTCGATGCGGGCCAAAAGCATGCACTTGACGTTGAAAAGGGACTTAGTATTGTAAATCGAACTCAAATAACCTAAACCCCTCTTCCTAGAAAATTACTATGACTCATAAAAATAGTTCTTTTAATAATAGCACTAACAATGGAGGTAATAAGGATGACTGTAACAAGGGGAAGAAGAAGAATAAGAGGAAGAATAATAATAGTAATAATAGCGGGCCCATTATCGTTAATCCCAGCATTCAAAATGAAGTGAATAGTATTAATGAGTCGACAATCATAATAACTTGAGTAATGGTGGCGATAACGTCGTTATTAATAAACACAAGGCAAGTCAGCCTTTACGTTGTTATAACATCCATCAAACAGGTGTTGGTAATATTAAAGAGAAGAATAAAAACAGAAATAACATAGAATCAAATTAAGTTAGTAATAATCATTACGCTGATAATAATAAGAAGCAAGGTTAAGGGAGTTTAAATTATTTAATCAGTCAGAAAATTTAATAAAATTTCTTAACCTTGCACTAATCGAAAAACAATTACATATGTAAAACCGGAGTGAGGCCACCTCTGTCGTTTCAAGCTGCCAACGCACATTCTCTATTACAAAGGAGAGAGAATCCTAAAGACCAGGTACGTGCATTGCCTATGCTGTTCGAAAAATCGCAAGTTCCTCAGCAATGAAAACATTAATGCAAGATTAATTTAATGAATCAATCTTCTCAATGTTTGATGAACCTCTATTTTGTACTATTTTTAGCCCCTGTTTGACCCATTTTCTCCCCCGTTTTCACATTCAATTGCGTCAAGGAAGGGTCAAATCGGCCTCCTTTTTGCGTACTTTTAACTATTATAACATCTTTCGATATTTTCACGAACTTTATTGAAGAAACAGAACAATGAACGATACTTAGCAGAAAGGAGAGCCAAGAAGGCGAGAAAAGCTGCGGAAAAGCGTCGCACGGAAGTCCCACGGAACCAAATCCACGTGGCACGACCAAACCCCCCGAACCGGCGCACTTGGCCGGGCAGCCAAGTGGCACGGCCTGGTCGTGCCACATGGCACGGTTGGGCTGTGCCAAGTGGCACTCCCGTGCCACTTGTGCTGTATTAGGGAGTTGAGAGCAGAAATTTGGCACGGTGGTCCCGTGCCTCTGGGCACGACCGTGCCATCCCCGTTCCGCGACGCGACTTAAATTTGCCTTCGGGGTTATTCTTGAGGGAGGTTTTTTCGGAGTTTTAGGTTTTAGTTTTTCTCTGAGAACCCTCTTTGGACGATTTTAGGTTTAGTTCTAGAATTTAATCTTCACGCTCTTGGATTGTAATTTTAGGGATTGGAGTTTGATTCTGCCTTCAGTTTATACGATTAATTCCAGGTTCTCTCCCAATTCTCCTTCCTCTTGTTCTTGATTATTTCGGGTTTGAGTTGTCATGGTTATTGGATTAAATATTGCGATTGTTGTGTTAAACATGATTGTAGGCTAAATCCTTCAACTTAGGTTGGGATTAACGCCGAATATGTATTGTTGAACTATGAACTAGCCCAATCCATGCTTTCCCTTTGTTTGTAATCGCGAATTCTACTATGCACGCCACCTGTTCGATGAAATGCTCGAAAGAACATTCATCCTTTTTTAATGGGGTTTAGGGGAGCGTTGAGAGACGGGGCCTTTACCTAGTGCGACTTAGTACACGATTAAGGTTTTAACATGAGAATAGTTAAGTTTTAATTAGGATTTGAGATTGTAGATCTTGTAATCGTCTGACTTTTAGTCCCATGAAAATAGACGACTATGCTTCTACGATTAGTCTTCGACCCTTGAGAGAGGGAGGAGATGGGCTTAATTGGCAATCTATCCATTCGTGATGCATTGCTTAGGATTGTTTGATTGGGTTAGTATCTGATTCACCAGCATATTCGTGCCGTTAATTCCAACCTAGGTGCCTTCCATTCTGCTGTTTGATTCACTATTTAATCGTCTAAATTCCTTAGTTTAATTCTCAAAAACCCCTATTGTGATCACCTAGCTTGAGTTGTCTAATTAGTTCCGGTAATTGAAGTCAAGTTCCCTGTGGATTCGACCCGTACTTACCGGTTGCTAGCTACAGCTACGCCGTGCACTCGCGGTAATTAATACTGCTAACAAGTTTTTGGCGCCGTTGCCGGGGAATTGGCATTTTTCAATATTGGGGTTTACTTCAGCATTCGAGGCTAGGCCTTTAGAAAATCCCAAAAAAAAAAAAAATCAAAAATTTCAAAAATTTCAAAAAAAAAATATATCTCTTTCCCACTTTCCTCAACATGAGCATGAATTGTTTTGGCGATACTATGATAGATTACATACTTTTCTTGTTCATTGTGGTTATTACCTAGAAAAGTGGGAAATTTTGAACATGGTCTATGAGGGTGTGACTTGTGAGACCCGTGCTCTTTTGGAACATTGGGATTTCTATGCTCGAAATGTTGATGAAGCTTGGGAATTACTTGAGTGGTTGGCTAGGGATACTTATGAATTTGAAACTAGTCAATTTACTTCATCCACCCCATCCCCCTGCGTTCCCAATTATACACCTCTTGCATGTAAGATCTGCCATTGTTCTGACCATGACAGTGTTTGTTGTCCCTATCGTATTTCTGCTGATGGTTTTGCTAGAATTTCTAGTATGATAGAGGCCATGAACAAGCAACAAGTTGAGTTAGCTGAGTTTGCTAATAAACTGCGGGAGTATGACCTATCACCCGAGACTGACCCTAGTTCTAGTGTTTCTAAACTTGATGTCAATCTGTGTGATGATGGTGCGTCTTTTCCTCCTCTAGAGTCAGGATCAGAAGACGTGCTCGACCCTCCCTTGCCTACTCTACCTCTTGTTGCTCTATCCCTACCTAGCACCTTTAAGGACAACACTATGACCTATCCTGATCCACCTTTCTCTTTAGCTCAGTCGACGAAGTTCGAGGTAGGTGAGACATTTTGTGTTGGTACTGGTATCGATGGGGATGATTTATGTCTTGAGTCAGACGATACTTTTAGTGAGGTGCATGACCTGGACGAGATCCTCGAGAGAGAGTCCTGCGTGGATGCTGTGGCTGCAGTTTCATCTAGTCCTGATCTTACTAACCATGTATCCCTCAACCCCCTTGATTTTTCTCATGCATCTTCATGTTCACTACCCTCCCCTTCCCCTCAGTATTGTGACCTCTCACCGATCGATTTTCTTGCGGTGCTCGAGGGGAATATGGCTGACTGTTCTGAGTCCCTAGTTGCTTTTCAAGGGTATGACCCCTTCCTTGATCCTTCTCGTCTATACCTAGAGGGCATGCTTAGAGAAATCGTATTGATTATTGCATTCGATTATTCTGCTAATTTCTCATAGGTATTTGGTGAGTTTAAGAGGGCACTAACTCTATTTGCTCCATCTTTACTAGTGTTCTCTTACTCACACCATTCTGAGCTGCATGCAGCAATGCATGATAAGCTCCTACGAGCTTTGACTGCATCCGAGCTGGCGACTCGCATCTTGAGCATCAAGGAGTGGCCATGCACTTGCGGTAATTAAAACTGCTAACAATGTTTTGTCATATAAACAAGTGGCCCCGCCAATTCCCAATCATCAGAGCTTATGCCCTTCAATTTACCCGCACGGCTACAACTCAGGCTTTCCGATCAGCCTGGGAGGTGTACACCTATCTCAAGATCACATCAAGATGTACATCGACCAAGGGGTCCACTTTCAGATAATAATCAACAAAGCAGTTTTACTTATGCATTCTCTCTCTCCTGTTCACAAAACAAAATGTTTAAAATGCGGCCGGCCCAACTAATTTAACATAAAACTTATTTTACTGCATAAGAATGTACGTGTTGAGTTTCGGCTCATAATTCGAATATTTTTATGTTTTCTGTTTTACGTAAGGGATCCATGAACACCCATAATCCTGGAAAGCCAGAAGATAGCAAGAAACAAACAAGAGTTGCAAGGTTTATTGGGCAGTAGCTAGTCAAGTGCTCACAGTGATGGTAGGTAGCACCCTGGAGAATGGCATATGGTTATACTTTCGAAACTTTGGGGTCGATAATGCATAGGATTGGTACGCGAAGTTGTCACGTTCATTATGAGCTGCATGAATGGCATATGTTAACTTGTGTTTCCAAAAGTTCAGTAAATCAGATAGCCTTGTTTCATCATGGAACGGCGGTAATGCCTCCATTCCAATCAAAAGTCTTTCGGTGCAAATTAATAATAAATTAGTGGTTAAACTATGGTAATCAGCATTAGCCATTAGGGGTGTTACAGTATCGGATAGAGATACCAAGTTCTTATCACACTTTTGGAGATGTCTATGGAGGCTAATGTGGACTACATTACTTTTTAGTACCACTTGGCACCCCCAAACTAATAGATAAACAAAAGTGACCAACTGCACATTCACTACCTTGTCGAGAGGTATGGTGAATAAGAGCTTAAGTGATTAGGACACCAAGCTTCCCCATGTGGAATTTGCCTTCAACTGGACTCCTTCCTATGCTACTTCTTATTCGCCCTTTGAGGCATGCTATGGCCTCAACCCTCTCACTCCTCTTGACCTCATTCCCATCCCTCAACAGTCCAAAGTGAGCTTTGAAGTCGAGGAAAGGGTTCAAGCTATGAAGAAACTATATAGCAAGTGAGAGCTCAAATTGAGAAGGTAAATGAGTAATACAAGACCAAGGCCAACAAGAATCGAACTTACCTTGAGTTTAAATGGGAGATCTTGTATATCTACATTTGAGAAAGGAGAGGTTCTCTTCAAGGAGGAAAACCAAGCTCATGGCAAGGGGAGATGGCCCCTACAAGATCGTGAAAAGAGTGGGAGATAATGCATACGAGGTAGATCTTTCGGGTCACATGAACATCTCCGCCACTTTTAATGTTGGAGACCTCACTCCCAACATTGAGAATTAAGGTGATGACATTGGAGACTTGAGGGCAAATCCTCTTCAAAGAGGGGTGGTTGATGCAGAGCAAACCAAGAAGTCTAACCTCCTTATCAACATCAAGGCTTGGGTTCAACTTAGGCCCTTAATCACCTATGAGGGTGATATGCAAGTATTAGGCTCTCCAAAGTCTTGTTGGTTTGGGAACCTTGAGGGACCCCAAAGTAAGCTTAGTCAAGGTGGCATAGTACTTAATAGCCTAAATAAGGAGCTCAACTATTTTACGCCAAGTCATCTTATTTTATTTTTACCTCCTTGTTTTGGGCAGAACATATACCCTACATTCTAGCTTATTTTCAGCTGGGTATATGGGCTCCATTTTGGATGCATTTTGCATCGATGTAGGCCCAGATGTTTATTTTCTAACAAGCCCAAGATCATCATCAAATTTCAAGAATTGGGCAAGTTATGCGGTTTTAACCGAGCCATGGTCAGTGCAGGTTTTGAGGTGCACGTTTTTACTCAAGGAATTATTTGGGTCTTTAAGTGGGTGTATTAAGGGTACAAACTTGGTAGGTGGTTGATAGACTCTTCTAGAAGGCTTCCATAAAAATTCCGACCTTAATCTCTTCCATTTGGATAGGTGAATGACATCACCAATGGGAAGAAATGTGCAGCTAATTCCAGCACACTATTATCCCCTTAGTGGTCTCTCTTTAATTGTACAATTAGCTTGAATTTCATTGGACAAAATCCTTGTAATGCTATTGGCTAGTACTAAACCTACGAGAGAGGGTATCTTACTATTTAATTCCCCATCTCTTGTATTACATTAAGCTTTGATGATTATTAATAAATGAAAAGGCTAAAAGCGATTTTCTCTCTCAAAATCTCTTAATCTTTATATCTTATTAGAGTGGTAATTTAGAATCTTCCCTTTACATTAATCCTTGGTACTTAGGCTTTAGGAGATTAATTGGTGGGTTGTTCATCTTAGTGTTCTTAAAGAATCCAAAGAGTTTCCTTTGGATTTGGGTGTTCCTCCATTGAAGTGTTCTTGAGGTGTTCATCTTATTAGGTCTTCATTGGGATGATTATGCCTTTATTTGACCAAATAGATTTCTTCTTCTTCTAGATCGCTTCAAAAACTTGATACAATCTTTGTGCGTTATTTTGAAAGGTACTAAAATTCAGCAAAATTCATGCAGAACATGTGCCACACGATCGAAAAAATAAATATAAGCATATAAAACACTCAAACCCAAAATCTCGTAAGCCTTATAGTTTTGAACACAAGATTCATATCAAGAACCCCAAAGGCATTTACAATCCATATTGTCCAATCGACCAAGTATTGAGGTCAAGATTTACCATTAGAACTGAAGCAGTGTCTGCTTTCTCTCTTTTTTTTTTTTTTTTAAACTTTGGACCTATCTTCTTTACAAAGCGATGAAACACCAAGAAATTCAAAGGCGACAAGGCAATGGGTCCACAATTGACCAAATTTATGCTTGAACTGGGCATGACAACCCAAAACGATAGTTATAATACATGAAACTATGAAATTAAGCCAAACTATGCATGAATTTTAGATTAGGGCAACAAAAGCATAAACCCTAATCCTAACAAATTATAAAAGATGGAAAAGAGGCTTCCTACGAGATAATTTTTGCCAAATTGGAAGACTCGGTTGAATGTTAGTACCAAATCGAGCCTGAGAAACTGTCTTTGAGAACAACTTGAAAAATGCAAGACTCTTGGAGATTGAAAATGGCCAAGGAGATGTGAGGTAATAAGTGAGGGGGTGTGCGAACCACTCATTTCAATTACTGTGAAATATGAAATATATTTCATGAGAAAATATATCGTATATCCTTCGAACAAAAAAAAAAAAAAAGCCATAAAGTATGGCTAATACTGAACAGTGTACAACCCCAAAAGTAAATGATTTATTTTTTAATAATAAAAATATCCTGTGCATTTATCAGTCGTGGCATGGGCAATGATTGCACCATCATATTTGTTCCACACTTCCTTTAAGTGTGGGCAGACATCTGTGGAAGAATGCAATATATCTTGTAGTAAGTCACAGCTTCCCTAGTTGCATTTTTAGGTGTCCCTCCTCCTGTGTTCCCCCACTCTCTCACTCATCTGTGATATTGTGGAGAAGATAATTGGTCTCTGCCACCGTGCCGATTTCCGCCACCACCGTAGAAGAGAATTTACATCTGCCACCCGCCGCTTACCACCACCACCCCAGTGCTTGCATCCCAATCTTTTCTACAGTGGGTTTATGTTGAATTTAACTCTAATTGAGTAAATTCTAATCTGTGTTTCCATATATTTCATCTCTCTATGTTGCCTTATTCTTGTGCTTGGCTAAGATTTAATTACCTTTGCCGAATTGGATCTAAATATAACCTGATAAAGATTGAAGGTGGAGAATGTTTTAAAAATTAGATCCGTTTCCGCTTTTGCTATTGTTTTCATGATTATCATTTTGCTACTTGATTAATTTTCTTTTCCCTTTTCAACCTCTATTCTCTCCCCAATTTAATTGAGAATAACTCAAATTTATTGTAGTAATTATGCGGCTATAGAATTTGTCAATTTACTTACACTCCGATTAAGATGCTTGCTATATAACTTCATTGCTGGCTGATAACAATATCTATGCTTAATTATGCCAGCAACTAGATGATTGTATTTAATCCTTCAAGTTGAATTCTTGGGGTTTTATAAGTGTATGTGATGAGTATTTTGTAATCAAAGGTTACAGGACATGTGCAGAGTATTTGATCATATGAATTCTGATATATTTTCCTCATATATTACTTTCAGATGTTTATGGGTTGATGGACTTTTGCCTACACATTGGCGGAGCAATTTTATGACAGTTAGCTGCTTGTTTTTGGCCATATTTGCAATAAGTTTAGTCTTATGTAATCATTTTGGGAAAGGTTCTGTAGTGACACTAAGTCCTATTGTTATTGAGATTAGTGTGAGCTAACCATGGCATTTCTTAGTAAATTGACCTTGGTGTTGCATTAGCTATTTCTGTATAAGCTCAAAGGACAGAGCATTTGTGCAGTGGCACGAAGAATGTAGGTTCGACTCCTACATAGGTTATGTCAACTGAGTTTGGTTTTTTTGTACGTCTTTTATGACTTTTCTCTATCTAATATTCAAATAATGGACATCCATTCTATTGGCTCACTATATTTTGGTTTAGAACTCATGTGTCTTTCGGCAAAGTAAATGATTGCATTGAAGATACAAGTTTACTTTTTCATCGAAGTGTTATAGTAGCTGGGTATGGGTACTGACATGGAGAATTCAGTCCTGAGTTGCATTGACAAATGACATTTATAGCTTAAGTTGGCCGCCAAAGTTGCAATTCAGTTGTCGCCAACATATAATTAACACCAAGTTAGAAACAATCAAGTGGCAAGGGACTATGCTGGAAACGGTCCACCTGAGTTACAGAATCTCATATTATAATTTGACTAGGTGTGCTAAAAACATTAAACAGCCAAATCAAAATAACACAAAATCATTTCCATTATGCTCGGGACTCCAAACAAAGAATGGGAAAAACAATTCTCTATGCAAACTAAAAATGCAATATTAAGACCTCCATTGACAAAGATAGTGTTATTCAATATTCGGTCCAAAACCGACCCAGACTAAAGGCTATGTAGGACACGACCAGATCGATTGAATTCAGTCCAGTCCTTGGCCCAGACTTTTGATCTTGTTCGGTCTCCGGACCGAGGACCGAATTAAAAAAATGGGGGTCTTGGTTTTAGGGTTTGCTGTCTGTCTACTTAATTTGAATTCTTGCTTTTTGCCCAGACAAAAGAATCCAATCATTCTCTACCTTCTCCTTCCCTTCTCCTTGTCTATCTACCAATGGCCACATCTGGCTCCAACATAACACCTTCTGATCCCTTAGCCACTCTACTGCTGAATCGACCCTATAATTTAGGGGGCTCCAAATTACCTAAATCGTAGCCCTTTTATATTTCAATCCATCATTGCTTTGAATAGCTGACTTCCAATCTTGGGATACAGATCGAACTGTTAGTGGGAAATTTGATGAGAAGATGATCACTTGTTGGGCTTCGAATTTATTACCCATGAAGTCAAAATGCTTGGAATTTATTTTGGGGGATGCATGTGACATGTAGACGGATGACAGAGGGCGTATGGGATTGAGGCAATGGGTAATAGATAATCATGATAACTTATTTTCCAGAACAGACTTAAAAATGTAAATTGATTAAGTTTTTCTGAGTTTTGATTTTAATTTTTTGGTTTTTGTTTTAAGTTTTGGGTGGGTTGCTTGATTTGGTGTTTGGCAATGAAGTGTTTTCCAATTTTTCTACGAGAAGCACAAGGTCATATAACATGTATGTGATTGAATTGGTGTGGAACATTGATATAAACAATTTTGGTTTGTTGTTTGCTTAAATTTCTTATTTCCCTCTTCTCTTCATTTATGGGTACTGTTTACTTTATTTGTGCTGAAAATGGTAGCTGCTGCCTCTAGCTAGAAACAATACTCAGTCCACTTCAGTCTGGTCCGATCTGGTCAGGTTTATCCAGTCCGGTCCCAATTTAGACCGAAGTTTATTTGGTCTAATCCATGGTCCTCACTCTTCCTCTTTTTTGATCTTTGGTCCAACTTAGTCTAATGTGGACTGATGAACAACCCTGGATAGAAGCTTCATCCTTTCTAACATATGCGCCCGTCAAGAAGGCCAGAATATGGCCTACAACAAAGATAGCGAAAATCAGAGCATGTACACCATAAACTAAAAATAGAATACATCCATGGAAAATAACTAAAACACTTGCAAGAAAGCAATGCTTGACAATAGCAATTAGAGTGTGAAAAATGAAGTCATCAGAAGTATATTATACACTAAAAGTAGAATGCATCCATGAAAATAGAGAAGGAACCATTACTATGATTTAGCTTCACAGTTTATTTGAAAGATTGCAACGATGATGATGGACTTGCTCCCCACAAACCTTACAAAGGCTATTTCCCTTTTGTTGTTCCTCAAGAGCTTGTTCTTTTCTGCCCTTAATTTGTTTACCACTTTCTTTTAGTATTGGACTATTTAGGTGATAGAATCTCAATTTTCTCAGGAACATTTGATACAAGAAAGGACTCCAACTTACTAACTTTGCTTTCACTCGTACTACTATTTGACTCTTTTAATTCTTTAGCAATATGTCGAATTGCCTTCAAGACAAGAGCAACTATCTCCATGCAATCCAAGAATTCTAACCATGTTTCGGAAATTAGCTCATCCTTATGTTATGTTTGTGACAGCCCTCCAAAACAGTACTATCCACATGCAAAATAGGCTTACTTGCTGCCAACTTAGTCCAAATATTTAGCACATAGTAGCTTGGCAATTCAAGTAAGGCCTTTCTCTTTTAAAATGCATAATATATGGCAACATGGATGCCTTTCACATTCAAACATCTTAGATGATCAATGCGCTATATGATCAGATGGGTTATATATAACTTCTCTTGTTTCACCCCTATTTCAACTATTGTCAACAACAGAAATGACCAGTACTCCCTCCTCCACCTCCTATTTATTCTGAATTTCACAATCGATACAAGCAACTCAAAAACTCATCTTCAAATTTGGAGAAATTTTCATAAGTGTAGATTTTAGCAACATGCTTCTTTAGTTCTTTAGTTGTTCTCAACTCTTGTATTGAAGAAGAAGTTTCATTGTCCAATTGTAATTGACCATGTCTTTGTAAATCAATTGTACTCTCAAACCACTTCCAAAGTTCAACCAAACTTAAATGCTAATTCGTAAAATTGCTGAAGAAACAATTCTCACTCTTTGATCTTGAAGTTGTCCTTAAAATAGCTCCCAGAAACAAATCCTTGAAGCAGGCAGGTATTCATATGTTCTCAAATAACGAACATATGTGACAACCAGTCATTGTTGTGCAACCTAAAATCTTGAATAACAGATCGCCAAGTTAGTTCAAATTCAATCAAAGTCTTTGAATTTTACAAATAGGATCTAAATTGTGTGTTAAAATTGGTTTTACTACTCAAAGAGCACCCACCTTCTCATAAAGTTTTTTCTTGATGTGCTAGATACAATTATTGTGGGTAGTTGACTCGAATATGTATTCTATTGCTACAGTCATAGCAGGATCTTGATGCAAATGACCCCATAGCATCTAAAAATCTCCTAAACAGCCATACAAAGGACTCAACATTTTCATTATGTAGGAATGCAACTCCAAATGTAACACAAAGCCTATTATTATCTAGTTGAGCGAATGGCACAAAGATTATCTTCTATCAGTTGGCAACATAAGTTGTGTCAACAGAGATAACATCAACATACAATGCATAAGTTTTTTCTTATTATGCCATTTGCCCAAAACACATGGTTTAGTCTGTTGTCATCATTTAGTTCATATGCGAAATAAAAGGGTGGATTGATCTCTTGCTCTCTCTTGAAATTCTGAATGAACATGTTAGCATTAGAGTCGTTAATAAATCTTTTAGATCTCTTTAATGATACGATGAGCTTTTGAAAAACCAATATTGGCTAAAGAAAGAGACCTAAACAAACAGCTATGGACACTATTCACATGCCTACTACTCTTTAGCAGATGACGCTTAGTAGGAATGGCAAGTAAATGTGTATGACCTTCACGGAACTTGTAAAATGCATATTTGCGCTCTTTGGTTCTTTTAAAACCAGTCAATGCATTAGACCTATGGTCAACTTAACTTTTGGTTAAAGCTGACCTTGATCAAAGCGCATTTAAATCCCTCCTTTAAGCAAACAAGATACTTGTATTTCCCAACACCACCATTATTTTCTTACAAGAAGACTTACATACATTGAATCTGACATCATGAAACTAATTTTTATTAAATCTCTCACATTCATCCAAGTTGTCGAACTTGAATCCTTCCTTAGGCTTTATTCCTCCTTACATAGAGGTGCCTACTCCTTGACAATATGTGCCCACCCCTTGAATGTATGTGGAATCCAATGTTGTTCTCCTTCTTGCTGATTCGTCTCCATATTGAAGCCTAAAAAGGGTGAATATAAAAAATTAATTATTCCCATGGTCTAAATAATATTCCTTGCTTATGATAGCGTTGTAGTGATATTATAGCATACTTCTCAAATCTCAATTAACAAACAATCATCTTAATCAAAACTAAATTTTAGGATTAAACCCAGATGGGACATATACGCATACAAGGCATATTATAATACAAATAACAACATGCCAAAGTAGCTTGTCAAAATCTATATACGAAAAATTAGATATACGCACCAAGATCTACTAATTAGATACTTCAATAACCCAAACCAACTAATATAGTAGTCATGAACATGTATTTATCATTACGTTGGAAGTAAAGGCCAAGTGAAAAAACATTATTAAGCAATAGGTGGAATGTTAATCATGTTAAAGAGCTCATTACAAATACTCCATAAGCGTAAAGGTCAAAACTCAAGCACTTTTCGGATTTTGGTGAGCAGCGGCAGATGACAGGAGATATATGACCAGGGGATTGATGGGCAATGGCTGAGAAGTATCCGCACTGCACCACCAACAAAGAAAGAATGCTATACAAAATACACACAAACACACGCGCGCACACACACACACACACAC
>JAKOGI010002442.1:0-82500 GCA_029747015.1 Carnegiea gigantea
GGGGCTTGGATTGGGTGAGAACTGATTTTCATGAGAAATGTGAGATGGCTCAGTCTAGGCCATTTGATTAAACCAGGGGTATAGATTCATTTGTCCTCTAGCCTTTTGTTTTCGGTTTTGTTATTTTTTTGTTAATTTGTTTTCTAGTCAAATTACTAGAGTGTCCTTTTTGTACTCCTGTGATTTTTCTACTCGTTTTCTTCATGGTATAATAAGATATCTAAGGTTCATTTATGTTTTGATTTGTTTTATTCCATATGTTATATACAAGGGTTACTTCTAACAAAGCAGTCTAATCCCTAAGTGTATTTGTGGTTACTGGTTGAAATCTATAAGGAAGAGTCAGTGGGTTGTTTAATTTGGTTTTGTTGTTTTCCAAGTGGTTTTTTCTTATGATTCTGGATGTTATGTTAATGATCATAAGAAATCCTATGCTTATTCTTGTGAATGGTATCCAAGTCTGGGTAGATTAAAGCTTTGTCCGAATAAATAGTCTCCTTCTCTGGTTAGTTTAGAGTCTGATTGTAGTTTATTTCTTTGTGAACTCATGTTTTGGGTAGATCATAGGTTGATAATTAAGTCACAAGTTAATTTAATCATGTTTGGAGCGCTGATACCGTTGAGACAAGGGTATGGTAACTTTTGTAGAAAAATGTTCAAAACTCTTAGTTGAGGGAACATTTATGAGCAAAAAATAGATAACACTGTTTCAGTGGCATGAAAATGATACTCCTATAGTAATAACTAGAACTATCATGGGAAAGAGTAAGAAATTATACCTTCCTTCTCCTCAGTATCCTTCCTAGAGATTTTTAGTTCTTTGATCTACCGCCATGCCCTTCCTTTCCACGGGTCTTACTTGGACTTACTCCGATTGGCAAACTACTTCCCTGCTCTCAAGAACTTTTAAGTATAAAGATATAAACTCAAAATTTTCTGAAAGATAGTTCTTTTATCACTAGGTTTCCTAAGGAAATGGAAAGTTCAGAACATTTTTGTAAACAGAATGCTCTTTTGGTGATCTATTCTTCGCCCAAATGCCTCTACCTCTTCCTCGTAGGGATTACATCCTTTCACGGAGTTTCTAAAGGTAAGGTTTACATAAGCACTTACATCATGCTACAGCTGGAGTAGTATAATTATTGAGCTCAAAGATAAGATAGTCCACTAATAATTCAAAAGTTGCAATAATTCATATTCTTCAAGATAAGAGTGTGAGTGTCTTCAGATCTTGGTCTTACATTTGTCTTGTTGGTGGAAAAATTTTAGCCGTTCTTAGTAATGTTTGTTTTTCTTCCTCTTTCTTCACTAGTTCAGCAAATTTATTTTTGACAGCTGGAGATCCTTGGAAGTTTTCTGGCTCAAGACTGAAGAGAAACTTCAAGAGTTCATCATCATAGATTCCTTCTTCAGTTATCATGACACAATTAGTTCCTCTGTATAGGCGCTTTAAGTCTAGAAGCATATAATTATGTCACATTGGCATTTAACTGTAAGAGCTCCACTTATTCTTCTACAGTTAATCAATGATTCATTGAATCTGAATGGTTTAAACTTCTTGGTAGCTTCAATATTTAGTTTAAAATGTTAGAGATGTAGCCTACTTGAACGATACGGATTCCTGGATAGAAAATGCCAATTTCTTCATCCTTTTCTGGTGAAACAGTACAAAATTATTTAATAAAAATAAGTCGTCATTTGAAAGATCTAAGGACTTGAATGATTTTAGTTAGGAATTTGGATAGTTCAATTAGTTTTGAATCTAGATAAGCAAGATCGAGGTATCCAAATTCATAAAATTGGTAGATAGTTTTTGGATTTGCGCCTATGTAGCCAGTGAGTCTCACAAATAGAGATTTTCCTCCACTGTAAAAGATTTGTGATACTTCATGGAGTTTTCTAGTAAACTAATTGAGTTGTCTTATGATATCCTGCAATAAAGGGGTCACATATATCAAAAGGAATAAACTTTTTTGTTTGAATAGTTGGTTAGTAATTCATTTTGCTCATAGTTAGCCTTTAGTTCTAGCATTTCTTTCTCTTTCTCGAGAAATGGATTGCTCGAACTTGGCTCTGTAGTTTTAGTAGTTAGCAAAGTTGTGGCTTCGCTACACTAATAGTTGATATAGTTGAGACAATTGAAGAGGGTGATTTTAGAGAGCTGATTGATTTTAGCATCTCTGCTATCACAATCATTCCTTGTTCTAGATCCTTCTTCATGTCACCGATGATGCTGTTAGTTCCGATGAAGAGTTCATCGGTTTCTGTTTGAATACTATCAACTATAGCTTGAACTCCTGTCTTGAGTTGTTCTAGTCCTACTGAAACAATTTCCATATATTCATTAAAGTCGATATGTTCAACCAGAAATTATGATATTATATACCCTTTTATAATCTAATATTTGCACAAAATAAATAATTAAACTAGAATTTAATTGGTTTTTATTTGTTTTGCAGGAATTTAGAGAATGACTAAATTGTTTTGAAAAAAAAAAAACAGAGAGGAAGTTGAATCAAAAGGGGTTGGATCATAACAAGCTGTGAGTAGGCCGAAGCCCAGTCCGGGACTTAGCCTCATCGCTCTTCTCTCTCACAGACCGGCCCTTTTCCTTTTCTATTCTTCCTTTTATTCCTAGACCCACATTGCCTTTTCCTTTCTGGGCCAGCCCAACCGTTCCTCCTCCCCCTTTTTCTAGTTTCTCTTCTTTTCCCCTTTCCGTCTATTTCGCGGGCTGGGCCCATCACTCTACCCTCCTTCCCGAGCCCACAAATGCCCCAGCCTGCTCCCATTTAGGTGACAACACGTGCTGGGCACATACCATACCAGCTTCCCCCATCCCCTTTCTTCTTCCTCCTTGACAGTTCGCAGACTAGCACCTGAAAAAAACAGAGCACCGTGGCTCTTGCCCTTCCCATGTCTTCACTATTTCGTTGCCTGTCACCTCTTTCATCAGCACTATTAATTCTAACCGTTAAACACCATTCCCATCATCACCAGCTTCAAAATATTCAGCGGTTACAAGGAGTTTAATGGAAGTAATGAAGGCATGAAGACTCGATTTTGGGGCCTGGACGTCAACAATAAAAAGGGTAGCAAAGAAGAGATTAGGAAAAGCATGTAGGAAGTGGTGTTTTTTTAGTTTTACTCTTTGTCTTTCATTCTCGTTTTTTTCTAGATCCAGTAATTTAGATTCTAAAAATCATGTACTTAGTTTGATTCTGTTGAACTCAAGTAGGGTTATGTTAGATATTCCAAGTGTTTTGGCCCAAATTTGCCTTGCATTCTGCCTTGTTCAGTTGTTTTGTTCTCCTTCCTATTTCGCTTTTAATGTCTGTGTTGGCTCAACTCCAGATTTAGATTTTGAAGTATTGTTGGTGGTTAAGATTTCACGGAGCCTAGAAGTGATCATGAACCAACTAAGTGTGGTTCGCTATCTTGGGTAGTCTTGTTTGAGCTGTTTTGGCCAAAGAATGGGGTCATTGTTATGAAACTTAAGTCAACTTATTGTCAACTACTAAATTTTTATATTAGTGGGTTAGTAGGTGGTGCTTTTAATCATAATGATGTTTATTATGGTACGGCCAAGTGGTTATTAGTACTTAGCGACTAACCTAAGTTTGACAAACCATCCCTGAGGACGACATCGTAATTGCCACAACGAACTACCGTATACTTGCGAAAATCACAACAAGTTTTTGACGCCGTTGACGGGGATGGCGATTGTGAAATTAGGTTGCGTCGATTTGTAGTTATTTGAGTCGTTGGGTAATTTTCGTATTCATTATAATTTTTGATTCCGCTTTCGTTTAGTTTAGATTTCTTTGTTTTTGATTTTTGAGTTGAATTAGTATTTTGAGTTCTTTGTTTTGATCAATTTAATTTTGCTTTTTAAAGGTTATTTCACTACTGAAAAAAAACCACTAGCAGAATCTGATTCAAGTCTATGCAGGGACAAGGGCAAAACAGAACACGAAAATCAGTGCAGGTTTTTTTTATCATTTTTAGATTCTATTTGAATTATTTGGACTAGTTCTGGTCTGAATTTTCCTGTTCTGATATTTTTCATGGATTCAGCATACTTTTCACACCCTGTGTGAATGTTTCCAGAATTTTTAGAACTTTCTAGAATTTTTCGCGATTTTTGGAATTAATTTTCTATTTGAATTTTTTTGCACTGTTTGGGGACAGAAAAAATTGAAAAAACAAATATTTATGTTCCTTGTGATTGTGTGGAATTTTCTATAAATAGACTTCTGATTTTAGGAGTTTTGTTCTCTGCTATATTTTATTTTTTGCTTTTATTTTGTTTTACGTTTTTGATTTAGGAAAATCATGTACAAGCTTTGTGTATGTGCTCCTTTTTGGTTTTTTGTGCTTGGTCAATTCTTATTGACTGAGTCTTTTGTGATTTTCTTTTTTTTTTGTAATATAGTTTTATTTTTGTTAGTTTTATTTTGTTCTGTTAATTAATTATTTAGGTGTCTTATTTTTGTTTTAGTCAGTAGTTTATAATTAGTGCCATAAGAAATGTTGATTTGTATTTCCCACTTTCCAAACAAAAAAAATCCTTAAAAAAAATAAATAAAACATTGAAAGTCCAAAAAAATAAAAAAATTCTTAAAATTGAAAAAAGAGATTCAAGAATGCCAGTTTTCAATCTCCCATAATTCGAGCATGAACCTTTCTGGAGTTGTTTATCGAGACTTATTGATTACCGTACTCAATTGAATCAAAATTTTCAAAAATGGAAAATTTGTGAGGCCATTGCTGTGGGTTTGAATTCTACATCTAGGGGTTATGTTGAGTCAATTTGTCCTCGAGGTTTAATGGGATTATTATATAGAACTCAAGATGAGGTTTGGGATTTCTTTGAAAAATTGGCGTGGGACACCTATGCATCTGAACAAGCTAAAGAAAATTTTAGATACCCAACTCATAGCGAGTTTGTTTTTCATGCTAATCCTTCCCATCAGGACTACTTTATGAGCTCATATGACCCATTCAATCTTATGTGTCTCCTGCTTTCTGTGATTATTGTGAGTTGTCTAATCATGATGTTCACACATGTCCATATCATGATTATGTGGATGCTACATGTGCCATTATTGAAAAGAAGATAAATGAAATGACTAATCAAATGGTAGAGACTATGAAATAGTGAATTGCTGAATATTTTAACTATTTTAACCATAGTAGGGAGGATATTAACTTGCATGAGACTGACTCTAGTTTAGGATCTCCGAAACCTAAAGTTAGTCTTTATGATAATTTTAAGCCCTCTTATCAATCTAGGCCCAATTTACAAGATATTGCGCCTTTGCCTAGCCTAGAATAAGAGACTAGCCTCCCTACCTCTCTATCACCTGACATTGCACCACACACTAGCTCACCTAAGGATGTCACTGAAGATGCCCTACTTTATGCCGACCCACCTGCCCCTTTTAATCACTCATGTGAATTTGAGATGGGTGTAGACATTGAGAATACTAGTGAGTTAGACATGAGCATTGCAATAGAAGTTGAGCATCATAATTTAAATGAGTCAGAAGCTATTTATTTCCAGGAGTCATGTGAGGAGGTAATTGAGCCCACTATTTTGGACATTGATGATGATATTCTTTTCGTGGAATATGAATCTTTATCATATAGGTTTGATATCGATGAAAGTTTTGATGAGGGTTTCTGTGCTGAATATAAATCTTTTTCTTTTGACCCCATCCAAACTGACTTCCTTTTTCAATCTTGTAAGTCTGAATTTTTCGAGTCTGATAATCTTATTATTGCGAATTTTGATTTCGAATAGACTCTTACACCTTTTGAAATTCAGAGACTTGTGGATTTTCGACCCACTATTTTGCCTAGACTACTCATTCCTGCTGATAATCACAGCTCCAGACCGATGACCACTTTACTGGCTAATACTGAGTACATCTATCTGATACCTAATTGGGCCCAACTATTTGACAATTTAAAATGGGCCCTTACTTGTGCTGCATTTATATGTTAGATGTACTCTTTTTGGCATCAACTCTTTCATTTTCATTGTTGAAATCTTATTGAGAGTTGTTCTTCCCTATTTGATAAGCTACTTCGTGCTCTAATGGGTTTTGATTTGTGTAGTGATGTTTCATTCGATATGGAGTGGCTGATGCTCTATAGACCTCTATTCGCCCAGACTTTTGGAGGCTATAGCTTCGGTGTACTTCTACAACTGGCCTGGTATAATCGTTCCACTTTTTCTTTTCTTTTTATTTTGTTTTCTTTTGTATATATTTTTTGGTTTATTTTTCTTGTTTACTTTTTCTTTTACAGTCATGTCCTTTTTGTTTTTGAGTCTTAATTTTTCTTTTTGTATATTTGTTTTCCTTTTTTCTTTTTGTGTTTAATGTTTCTTTCCACTCTCAATGAGGACATTGTGAGATTTAGGTGTGGGGATGGGGAAACTTTGAAAATTTTTTAAAAAAAACTGAAAAATTACAAAAAAATTGAAAATAAACTTAAATTTTTCAAAAATCAACAAAGATTTTTATTTTGTTTTGGGGAATATATGTGCTATTCTGATTGTCTATATTCTTTTGTACCCATAATATTAGGTTGTATATAGATGTGGTGTGCATTGATAGAACTTAGTCCTAAAACGAGATGTCTGTATACGATCCTAGCTCCCGACATTAATTCTAAGCAAGCTTGACCATGGTAGATGAACTCGTGAGATTTTGAGCCTTATAGACTAATTCATCATTTTTAGTCTCATACTTTTCTTTCATGTGTGTCTCTTCCATGATTACATCTCTCGGACTTGCTTTGATTCTCTTTGAAATCACATTTAGCATGCGCATTATAACAATATGGTAGAGGCATTCATTTGTTTTGTGAACCACATAGCCAAATTGCCACCCATGTTTGAATGTTTTACCCTTTGTTAACCCCTTTTGAGCCATAACTATTTTTGTTGTGAACCTTTCACTTTAGTCATGGCCTAAACACATTTTCTACCTCTAAGCCAAGGCTAATGGGGAAACGCTTTATTATTTGGTGGGTAACTTTCGGCTATGTTATAAATTTAGTGGTTGATTTTGATATATGAGGGGATGTATCATGGTGATCGTTTGAAAATTGAGTTGTATTGTTCTTGTATATGCCAATCATTCATTTTTTTTTTTTTAAAGGAAAAAACAGAGAAAAAAAGGGGGGGGAAAGCAAGAAAGAAAACTGAAAAGAAAATGAAAAAGTTTCCATTTAAGAAAAATGAATAAAAAAGTTGAAAAATCTCAAAAATTCAAGAGTTGTGAATAAGAGTGTTTACCATGGACGTATCCTTGCACACTCATTTCCAATTATCAATTTTAATTGGGGTGTGTTCTTATTGTGCGTTTTGAGAGTGTGTGCTCATTATAATTGGTCTAAGTGTTGGTTGCTCATTAGCTTTGGCTTTTAGCTCCTCATTTCCCCAAATTGATTGTCTCTCTCTTACCCTCAACCTTAGCCCCATTACAACCCATAGAAGTCCTCTTGATTATTATTTTGCATTTTGCATTTTAATGGTAGAGAATCGAGAATCTTATCAAGCCTATGGTAGTTTGTTTGATGGGAAGAGAATAGAGTGAACCATATTATATCTTAAACACATGAGTGGGAGTGTTCCAAATTTCTCTAAAGTGAGGTTCTACCAGTCATACTTGTACATAATTTCTAAGTGGGGTGAAAGGTTGTGTATCGATGTCATTAGTAAGGATTAAGGGTTCTTGATGTGTACATTGTGTTTATATGCGATCTAGTGCTTTAGTTATTTGAGTGATATAGTTGGTTAGAATGTGTATATATTTTCCCCGGTGTTTTGTATTTAAGATTTTGAAAAAACAACAAAAAGGTTTTCAAGTTATTTTAACATTTTGTGGGTGTATCTTTTGCAAACACTCACGAGACCTTCCTAGTCCGCTAAGGGTAACCTGGGGGTTTAAAGGGCTTGTTGCACGTGCTAAGTGTAACTGCGATTCCTACGAAAGTGTAAGGATTTTATTTTATTTTTCTAGGATTTTTAGTTTTATTTTACTCGAGGACGAGCAAAACCTATGTGTGCGGGTATTTGTTCAGCTAGAAATTATGATATTTCATACCCTTTTATTATCTAATATTTGCTCAAAATAAATTATTAAATTAGAATTTAATATGGTTTTTATTTATTTTGCAGGAATTTGGAGAATGAATAAAATGCTTTGGGAAAAAAAGACAGGAAGTTAATTCAAAGAGGGTTGGATCATAACAAGCTGTGAGTAGGCCGAAACCCAGTCTGCAACTTGGCCTCATCGCTCTTCTCTCTCACGAATCGGCCGTTTTCCTTTTATTCCCAGACCCACCTTGCCTTTTCCTTTTTGGGCCAGCCCAACCGTTCCTCCTCCCCCTTTTTCCAGTTTCTCTTCTTTTTCCCTTTCTTTCTCTTTTACAGGCTGGGCCCATCACTTTGCCCTCCTTCCCGAGCCCACAAACGCCCCAGCCTGCCCCCATTTAAGTGAGAACACGTGCTGGGCATGTGCCATACTAGCTTCCCCCCATCCCCTTTCTCCTTCCTCCTCGACAGTTCGCAGACCAATGCCTAAAAAAAATAGAGCACCATGGCTCTTCCCCTGCCCATGTCTTCACAATTTCATTTCTCTCTCCTCTTTCATCAACACCATTAATTCTACCTATTACGCACCATTCCCATCACCACCAGCTTCAAACAATTTAGCGGTTACAAGGAGTTTAATGGAAGTAATGAAGGCATGGAGACCCGATTTTGGGGGACTGGACATCGATAATAAAACGGGCAGCAAAGAAGAGATTAGGAAAACCAAGTAGGCAGTGGTGTTTTTTTAGTTTTACTCTTTGTCTTTCGTTCTCATTTTTTCCCAGATCCAGTAATTTAGATTCTAAAAATCATGTAGTTACTTTGATTCTGTTGAACTCGAGTGGGTTTATGTGGGATATTCTAGGTGTTCTGGCCCGAATTTACCTTGTATTTTGCCTTGTTCAGTTGTTATGTTTCCCTTCCTATTTCGCTTTTGCTGTCTGGGTTGGCTCAACTCCAGATTTTGATGTTGAAGTGTTGTTGGTAGTCAAGATTTCACCATTAACGGAGCCTAGAAGTGATTCTGAACCAGCTAAGTGTGGTTTGCTGCCTTGGGCGGTCTTGTTTGAGCTGTTCTGGCCAAAGAATGGGGTCATTGTTATGAAACTTAAGTCAACTTCTTGTCTGCTACTAAATTTTTATATTAACGGTTCAGTAGGTGGTGCTCTTAATTATAGTCATGTTTATTATGGTATGGCCATTTGGTTATTAGTACTTAGGGACTAACCTAAGTTTGACAAACCATCCCTAAGGAGGACATCGTAATTGCTACAATGAACTACCATATACTTGCGGAAATTACAACATAATAACAATATCTTCAAGTTCCATAAGCCTGTTTAGAGTCGTCATCATTGAGATACTTTGATTCTATCGTTAGATAATTTGTTAAAAAATTATTGTTTCCTATAATATGCTCCTAACTACCGTTAAACTAAGATAAGAAAGTTTGTCATTTGTGAAGTTTGCGCATATAGGGGCTATTATCTAAGTCTTGTTTAATAAATGTAGTTCTAGCTTATTATTAGCTAATACCTTAAAGGGTTTACGTAAAAGAAACAATCCCCCTTTTTTAATTCCTCTCATTATAACTAAAATTTCCTTTTCTATAGTGTTATAGTTTTGGAAAAAGTACCACTATGGTATCTACATATGTAACACCTCTAACCCCTAAGGTTAGCCGTATAAATGATTTCTTTAAATCCTAATAAAATTTTGGGGTGAAACGGACAGAGTTTCGCTTAAAAACGGGCTAAAACTAGGTTTTTAGCCTTACAATAGGTTCCTGCATTCGATAAACGTATAAACATATATTCATAACTCAATGCCTACACACCGAAGATTACAACTCTACGGCCCACACGCCCAGAGTATACTAATAATAAAGTTCAATAATAGAAAAGAAATGAAAAGCACAACTCAATGGATCACACATCTGGATTACTGGATTTACATCCCAAAAGAAAATAAATAATTCCAGCTAAAAGATAACTAATATTTCAGAAGATTGGCTCACATGGCCATACAGAGTGACTTCTAGATGATATACATTATGTTGGCTTTAGTAATTAGCTTACATGTACTTAAGAACTTAAATTACATCATAATACATTGCCAAGCTCACAAGTTAGTGTATAAAACATATGAGTCTATTTCTAGATCAACAAGGTAGACTCCATCACGGCTTACATGAACCGACTTCTACCTGTGATTTTAGGAACCTGGGGGAGAAGGGAAAAGATAGGGGATAAGCTACCACACGCTCAGTGAATGATTCACATTCCAAAGAAAACAAAATAGTTGCACGTCATACTTTAGTAGTGCACATACATAATCTGATATATAATATCATATAATAAGCATGTGGGGTCTTCCATATCTGTCATCACCTCACTAACCTCTCTAGTACAATCGTGTCCCTATTCTCCTTCGAATTCATGCACAAAGTACTTAAGTTGCCTGAACTAAGTCTCTCGTATCTTATTCGTGGTAATCCCATGTTATATCAGCATAACATCACATAATATAAGCATAACATCACATAACACGCACATAAGATTCATTAACAAGCTATTTCATGCAATAATTCAGGTATTGGATGCAATAGAATACTTAGCCCACATATAAACACCCATCATCAAGGAGTTCAAACAAAATCACCCAGTGATACTCATTTTAGCAAGAAAGTGAGATTAATGCATATCACTTAAACCAATGGAAATTCTTATAAAACTATCGTTATGCACTTCGTAGATACTTGGAACTTAATAAAAACTCTTTTCAAGAATATATGCACCTTTTCAAATCTTTACACTAACATCACCCTCGAATGAGGCACTTACATCACATAACATGTACGAAATCATTTTCATAAGACATCGTATTCTCATATTTGTGCTTGGTACGGGTGAGGCCATCACTCACATTCTATCGTACTGGTGAGATCGTCGCTCACATTTCATATTATCCCCAGGGAAATTAATGGACCATGACCCTCATCACGGTCTTCTAGGGCTCCCACTTCTGGGTCTATCTCGTTAGGCATTAGGGTTCCCGCAAACCGAGTTTATTCCCTAATTATTTATCCAAACATGTGGCACCATTCTCCTAGTCCAAAATGTTTTAGATGCATTTCTCATTAAATGCAATTGCATTAAAACTTTCATTGATCACAAACAATGGCATTCTTATTCTCAAAAGGCTATAAGCCTTAATGATTTCACATCGATTTCAAAAGCATAAAACCACTCACTTGGTAAAATACACTTGCAACGAGTTAATGGCGATATCATCATTCACTTATCAAGAAATGAGACATTGAAACCCATTTTGGAAGTTAACAGTTGCATTCACACATGAATATTTGAATTTTTTTACATTTTAGAAGCAACTATCATTTCGCAACACAGCCCTATACATTCGTGTGAAGTATCAATTAGGATATGAAAAGGTTTTACAGCATTTAATCACAACTCACCCTTATTAAATGAATGGTCCAATGTTCATGGTTAGCCACATATTCATAACGCTAGGCATATCAAGCAAACCACTTACACACTTATCAACGCATGCCTTTCATATTTAAATCTTAATTAGGCTTAGCAATTTAGCACTTTAGTTGTCTTTAATGTTCATTCCAACTTTCCATATACAAGAGGAGCGATTTAAAACAACTTACATCCCTTAAACATCATCATGCTCAATCCGCATGTTCTTTTCAATTCCTTAAACCCGTTGAACCATTCAACTGAACTATTCAACTGATTCGTTCAATGGTTATGGGTTATCCACATTACAAGAAGTTTCAGCAATTAAGGCAGGTAAACTGATAAACAACTAGGAGCATTTAAAAATCACGTGAATAATCTTTTAAATGAACCTTTCACTGTTTCTCAAATTCGCAAATCGTTTACACAGCAAAGTTATATTAACTTAAAGGGGCAAAGACTAGCAAAACTGTGACTTGATTAAGCAGCATGCTACAACCAAATTCAGGCAAATAACAAGTAATACATGGCATCAAAACACGAAATTACACTTCGTAAATTCACGAAATTTGACACAATCCGAACTCTCTCCTCACAGCACCGTCCACAATAGTCCTCAAAACCATTTCAGTTCAACCCAAATGATTCACCGACTACTTACAGTTTCTTAACTCGTTATAGTTTCAACCTAACTATTAAATCAACAATCATAAATATTTCAAAAACATTTGTAAATTAGTAGTAGGTTTAGGGATCAGGAACCACCCACCTAGACTCCAAGCGAATGAACCGACCTAGGGTTCGGTTTGGATGCATACAACTCGGTTCTACTGCTACTGCTGCTCTGTTCTGCCTCTTCCCTTGCTCAATGCTAACCGTTGGCCATCCAAATCAGGTCAGACCACCTCAGTGGTGGTCAAGGTGGTGATGGTCACCGTGGTTGTGGTGCTGAGTTCCCAAGCCCTAATCCTGAAGCCTTGGTTCGTGTGGACCTTGGTGGTCGCCAAACCCGGGCCTAGATTTCGGGCTTGGTGATGGCCCACGTTTGCTACCGGTGGTCGCCTTCTGCCATCATCGCCGCCGTTTCCTCCTCTCTCTCCTCTTGTTCTTCCTTACTCACCGTCAATCTCTCTTTGGTCTGGCCGGGTATGGGGTCGCGGCTGTGGTGCGAGCCGGGGTGGCACTGCCACCATTGCTGCCGCACCTTATCTCTCTCTCTCTCTCTCCCCCCCCCTCTAGTGGTTCACTGGAGCTGGAGTAGCAGAGAACCCCCCTTGTCCCATTTTTCCTTCTTCAAAAAGGAGGGTTCGGCCCCTTCTACCCTTCTTTTTCTTTTTCTTCTTCCTTTTCCTTTTTGTGTTTTGGGTTGTTTAATCTCACGTAATAAACCTACTTCGGTCTTGAATCATCTAATTTTACCAATCTTGACCTCACATGCCCTCGCACAATTTGCTAATTTCGCGTAATTATGCGTCGGGTTAGTTTTAACGAATTCAGTAGTTTTATATAATCACATAATTTAATCAGGAAAATTAACAAAATTACTCCATATACATATTACACCTAATTAGTGTGCAACAATTAATCTAACATAGTCAATTAAATAGAAAACGATTAATAAAAACAGTAACTCAAATAGTTAGCCGCGGATTAAGAATCCCGGTTATTGCATTCTTCCCCCTTAAAAGAATTTCGTCCTCAAAATTCTAAGGTCTACAATTCAGTCATGTCACATGAGTGTACACATGGTACAGTTTACACAACTCATAATAGAATCTAAAATCTTATTTTACAATTAATTGTATCTTTTAAATTGGAAAAGAGCTTATAGTATCCAGTCTTCTCCTCGCCAATCCTCTTCGAGCGTCTACTCACTCTATTTAGGCGCTGAGGATAAATCGCATAGAAGAGCAAGCAAATGAGTTGGCATGGAAAACCATATTAAACATATTTTAAAAAGGAACACAAGCCTTCAATTTTCTAAACATTATCTGCATTATAACTAATAACTCTATGCATATGCATCTATGAGTTGGCATCTAAATGTATGACAACGGAGACATACCAAATCAGGGTGATTTATGGGTAGTTTCATTCGAAAGCACGAAGTAATCGAAGTATTTTAGAACCAGGTTAATTAACCAAGGAGTTTCAATTCCATGTCAAAGTAATAGAAATGTCGTGCAGCATCACATAGCATTGCTTTAAATGCAAGACACTCCAACAAGATCCGGAGCCACAATCACATCAGGAAAATTAATAACTCAATATCCTTAGGACAAGAAAAGTAGGCAGCATCAATCAATCTCACAGACATATGGCATGCATACTAATAAGGAAAATACATGGAGTGATTAATTTGAAAAGCGAGTAACTCAACTCAAGAAAAATGGTGTGATTGGGGCACGGGACAATAGTAGGGAAGGTTCTATTTATCACTGGCACACAAATTGTTTAAAGGACATGGTAAGGTTCTTCCCGGGTGAAGCTAAGTTTGATACCAAGTTCATGCATCAAATAATGCAATTATAGCCTAGCTATCATAATCTTTTTCTTTAGGGTCTCTATTTAGAACTGATTATTTCTTATCATGAAGATATGCAAATAGAATGCTATGCTCATCGATTTAAATCTAAACCTCTTTTTATCCTAGTTAGATTATCTAAAGAACATACCTCAGCACAGTTGGTCACATCATGTCATACACTTCAATTAATCATATCAGCAGTCATATTCCATACATCAATTGTTCGTATAGCTTCATTATGACCATAAGTGTACCTAGTACTTTTGCATTTTACTCGAAATGCTTATAAGCAAGCACACAAATATGTAAATATTGTATCTTGGTTCAAAAATAGTAGTGGTAATATGCAAAATAATAGTATGACATCCAAATCACAAGGTACTCATTGATGTAAAGTCATACACAATAACCACAGTATAGTAAAATAGCAGTGGCAGCAAGCATAATGGTTAACATAGTACCACTCTAGAATCTCCTATGGAAACCCCACAAGGTACATGACACATATAGCGTAAAACATTGTACAAGGTATCTTAGTCATATCATGCCAAGGCATTCAGTTGAGTCATACCAGACGTTATTTCACACACATTAGCCTTCATGTTAAGAGTTCAATTATAGGCATGAGTACACAGGTATGTCATTCGATCAAGCATAGAACACAAGGTAAATGCCAACTCCTACGGCCGCCATCTCATGCTTTAATTATGTGCATATGCAGTTGTTCGACGAGAACATGAGATTAGAGAATTCATTGAATGAAAATAATGACTTAGATCAGTCATGCTCACAATTATGTTAAGTGAGTTACCCATTGAGTTCAGAGCATTAAATTCAGGTATGATCCTAGATGTACTAGCATGCCTTGCTCCTCAAACGTGACACGTGCAAGAGTCTACATATGTGGTTGTAAACTCTAACAACCATTACGCTATATATTAAGTAATGGGTATACGATTACTTGAACTATATGGTAAGGTAATAGAGTTCGTAGAGGGTAAATAATGACTTAGAGGTCATACCGAGCAACAAGTTTTATAAGTTAAATCGTTTAATTAATTCAACCACGTGGTTATCCAATCTCAAGCCAAGCAAACACCAAGACGTGCATCTACTGCACAATTCATTCATAAAACACATAACTAATCATGAATAATGAACTTAAATAACTATACAAACTTCTATGGGCTTTAGATTGTATACAATGCTATAGTTATGCTTTAAAACATTAAGGCTCCCAGTAGTGGCCCACGAAAAGACATCTAGGCAAGTATACATGAGTGCAACCCTCATTTAAAACCTAGGGTCAAGGGTATGCCTTGAGGTTTGTCCAAAAGCTAGGATCTAGCCACCGATAAGCTAACAATGGCGTTAATGGTCTCACAGACATACATTGAGGTGTTATGACGCTTGTTTCTCGTAGGGTGGTTGTAGGAGTCTTACGAGCTTGTGGTATGAAAAGGGTGGTTCAATCTCCTACAGAGATTATTGGTTTTCACACTTGGTGTTAAAGTTTACGAGGTGTTGGAAAGATCTGGATCGTTTCCCCCATGAGGTAACGAGGTGATGCATGTAGTATAATGATTCTAAGCCTGTCAGGTTCTTCCTTTTATCTCTGCTCTAGGTGTGTTGGGGTTGATATAGGCAGGACACTATCAATTCCTATAATAAGAATAGAGTTCCATGCCATGATGAGCATAACGCCCAGTCGACTCGTGAGTAACTACTGGTACATGTTGGGAAGCAAGGAAGGTTCTTTATGCAGATATCAATTCCAGATTAAGGCCACATATAAGCATTAATGGCAAGTGTATAGAAGGCTTGAAACAACACTCATGCAACAATTAACAAGGCCCTAGCACAACTACTTATATTGACATATATGTATGCGAAGTTCTCACTTAGTTCCCTTAAGCAATTCAAAATTCACATAAGTATCATTTAGTACAGTTGCGAAAGATAGAGAGTAAGTTTTAATCCACATCATAATGATTTATCATAACAAATCTAGCGATATATAAATCTCCGCATGTATATACTTATAAGCAACATTCAATCACACATAACGACACTCAATCATGAATTTAAGCCATATGCATTTTCTTAGAATAGATATAAGTTTTGAATAAGAGAGCACACCCTTACTCAATCATTAGAAAAGAATTCAACATTCTAAAATCTTCATGTTTTAGGAAATGGAGAATGGTTTAACAATCCCTAACTTCTTCTCTACCATCTTTGAGTATGTCTACTCACTTCATTATAGGGCCTGAGGAGCAAGGTTGCTAGAACTAGACCGGTGAGTGAACCGGTGAAGCTAGCGAGCCATTGATCGGATCGGTTGAATCGGTCGGACCAAATTAGACCGGATTTTTGAATTATTCAAATTAACAACTATTTGTAAATATTTGTATACTAAATATTTAAGTTATTGGCTTTTTTTAGACTAATAAATACAAACTATTAACTTTGAAAATTTAGTAAGTTTTTAAATAAAAATAAGTAATTCATCTACATATTCTCAAATTTTTTATATTTGTCTACAACTTAAAATATATTATTATTTATTTTAGAAAATAAATTAATAAGAAAATGCGCCCACAATGTAACTTGGGTTGATAATATGTTATCAATTCATTATAAAGTGTCACAATGGAAGAAATTTGAAAAAAAAAATGAAAAGTAGTTGAATAAATCCATTTGGTCAAAGACAATAGAAGAGCCATTATATAATAAAGCAATGAAGTGGGCTAGTGGCACAAAAGTGTGATTGCTCTAGTGGTTGAATTGGATGAAGAGTGCATTGAATGAACATGAGCATGATTCGAATCTTCTCACTGGCGATGCTATTATTTTTGTGAAACCATTTCAGCGCCCAAAAAAAAAAAAAAAGTGAACTAGTTTGGACACCCGGTTTAATCGGCAGAACCATGCGGTTCAACCGATCTTTGACCGATTCTTGATCGGTTCACTGATACAGTGGTTTAGTAGCAGCAATCGGACTGGACTATGGTCTGGTTCCCAACTGAACTAGTTGAACCGGCCAGTATCCGGTTCTGGTAACCTTGCTGAGGAGAACATCATACGTAACAGGGCAAAGAATGAGCTTGGAGTTAAAACATTCTCAATCGTTTGAGTTCAAACCAAGTGCACTTGAAAATTTTGATTTAAATCGCCAAGGTGTATATGCAAAACAATGTTTGATTGAGCTAAGACTTAGCCCATTCATGAGAATACAAGTCATTCAGCCTAACTCTAGAAAATGGCTCATCTATTCAATCAATTAGCTCACTCAAGTCACACACAGTTAATCAAACGCACCAAAGTTCACACCAAAAACACATTTACACACAAAAGCACGACATATGTCACATCATTACAAACACGCTCCTAAGTAACTACATGAAATGGAAGACTTAGGTTGCGGCCTGTGGTCACAGGACCTTGCTCTGATACCATTTGTAACCCCTAGGGGTGTGCAAAACTGGTTAACCGAAAATTTGGTTAACCGAAAATTGGTTAACCGATTTTTTGATTCAAAAAAATTCTGAACCATAACTGAACCAAAAATTTTGGTTAACCATTTTTCAATTACCCAAAAATTTCGGTTCGTCCAAAATCCGAATCGTAACCGAACAGAAAAAGTCAGTTAATCGGTTTTTCGGTTCAGTTAACCGATTTTTCGGTTCGATTATCGGTTAACCGTTCATAAATAATAGAAAATGTATACTTTCTGACCTAAATTTTTCATTTTTTTTGTTTAAATTTTGTTATAAAAATTAAAATTTGGTTACCATTTATAATAACAAAAAAGTGCACTTTCTTACCTAAATTTTTATTTTTTATGTATAATTTTTAAAAAAAAAATTATTTTCAGTTCGGTTAACCGCAGGTTAAACAAATTTTCAAATTGTCCGAACCGTAACCGAATCGAAAATTAAAAATTTTTCGACTCGGCTAACCAAATCGATTTTTTTGAAAAAATTGTTCGGTAAACCAGTTTTTTGGTTTGGTTTTTTCGATTCTTCGATTTGATTCTCAGTTTAGGATTTTTTTGTACACCCTCAGTAACATCCCTAACCCCTAGGGCTAGGAGTATTAATGATTTCTTTAAATCCTCCTAAAATTTTGAGGTAAAACAGACAGAGTTCCGCCTAAAACCAGGCTTCTAGCCTTAAAATAGGTTCCTACAATCGATAAACGTATAAACATATATTCATAACTCATCGGCTACACACCGGAGATTACAACTCTACGGCCCACACGTCCGAAGCACACTAATAATAAAGTTCAATAATAGAAAAGAAATGAAAAGTACAACTCAACGATCACATATCTGGAGCAATGGGGTTTACATCCCAAAAGAAAATGAACAATTCCAGCTAAAAGACGATTGACAATTCAGATGGTTGGTTCACATGGCCATACAAAGCGACTTCTAGACAATATGCATTACGTTGACTTGAGTAATTAGCTTACATGTAATCAAGAACTTAAATTACATCACAATACGTTACTAAGCTCACAAGTTAGTGTATAAAACATATAAGCCTCCTTCTAGAGCAGCAAGGTAGACTCCACCTCGGCTTACGTGAACCGACTTCTACCTGTCATTTTAGGAACATGGGGGAAAAGGGAAAAGATATGGGGTGAGATACCACATGCTCAGTGAATGATTCCCAACCCAAAGAAAATAAAACAGTTGCACATCATACTTTAGGTAGCGCACACACACAATCTGACATATAATATCATATAATAAGTATGTGGCGTCTTCCACATCTATCATCACCTCAATGACCTCTCTAGTATGATGGTAACCCTATTCTCCTTCTAATTCATACACAAGGTACTCAACTTTCCTGAACTAAGTCTCTCGTAGCTTATTAGTGGTAATCACATGTTATATCAACATAACATCACATAATACAAGCATAACATCGCATGACACACACAAAAGATTCATCAATAAGCTATTTCATGCAACAATTCAGGTATTGGATGCAATAGAATACTTAGTCCACATATAAACACCCATCATCAAGGAGTTTAAACAAAATCACCAAGTGAGACTCCTTTTAGCAAGAAAGTGAAATTAATGCATGTCGCTTAAACCAATGAAAATTCTTATAAAACTATCATTATGCACTTCGTAGATAATTAGAACTTAATAAAAACTATTTTCAAGAAGATATGCGCCATTTCAAATCTTTTCACTAACATCACCCTCGAATGAGGCACTTATATCAAATAACATGTGCGAAATTATTTTCATGAGGCATTAGATTCTCACATTTGTATTTGATATGGGTGAGGCCATCACTCGTTTTCCATCACATTGATGAGATCGTCACTCACATTTCGTGTTGTCCTCGGGAAATTAATGAACCATTACCCTCGTTAGGGTCTTCTAGGATTCCCACTTCTGGATCTATCTCCCTAGGCATTAGGGCTCCTGCAAACCAAGTCTGTTCCCTAATTATTTTTCTAAACATATAGCACTATTCTCTTAGCCCAAAACATTTTAGATGCATTTCTCATTAAAAGCACTTGCATTAAAACTTTCATTGTATCACAAACAATGACATTCGCATTCTCAAAAGGTTAGATGCCTTAATGATTTCACATCGATTTAAAAAGCATAAAACCACTCACTTGGTAAAATATGCTTGCAACGAGTTAATGGCCATATCATCATTCACTTGTCAAGAAATATGACATTGAAACCCATTTTGGAAGTTAACAGTTACATTCACACATGAATATCTCGATTTCTTTACATTTCAGATGCAACAGTCATTTCACAACAAAAAGTCCCATGCACTCATATGAAGTATCAATTAGGTTATAAAAAGGTTTTACACCATTTAATTTCTGGGATTTTAATTTCTATAGGAGTATATTCTCTTTTTTGTCTATGTTTTAAAATACCTTCAAAAGCCATGTTGCACATTGTTTGGATTGACATAGAGTGAGGAAAGTTAGGGGAAGGAAGGGGAAGGTAATGGAGCAGACGTTGTAAGAGGGGATGGAGGGGAAAGGGCGATAACCATTAAAAATCTTTCCTTCCCCTCCTTTCCCCCTCATTTTGAGGGTGAATAAAAATGAAGGGAATGGGGGGAAATGAGGGTAAAATGTTTGCCTTGATTCCCCTTCCTTCTCCCCATTTAATATTCCCAAACAAGGGAAATAAGTGTTCACCAATCTTCATTCTCCTCCCCTCCCCTTCTCTCCCCTCATTCCCGACAGACTGTTAAGTAACTTCATTTGTATTACCAGTTATTGAATTGATTGATTTATCTCTCAAACTTCTTGTTTTACTTCTTTGAGTTCTACTTCAATTTGTGAAAAACTCATATTGATCTTTCGAAATAAATATTATTAACTTTTGTTAATATTCATCATTAAACCAATATTTTGTATCAAACTGATCTAAACTATTATCATCTATTTTATAAAATTCATTTTTAAGATCTTCTAAAAATTCTAAATAAATTCTTCTTTCATCTTCCTAAATTAGGAGGTCCAATCTATCTGTATTTTTTTAAATAATTTGTTTGAGACTGTTAATTGTTCAGAGATAATCAATTTTTTGATACAATATCTTTCTATTTGTCTTATTTCTTCTCTAGAATAGTTTTGGTATAATCTAAGAATAAATTCACAATTAAGTGAATTGTTGCTTTTAATTGTGGAATTTCAGGTTTTTTCATTTATTTATTTAGAGTTAAGCTTCTTATTAAAGAATTTTATCTATAGGAGTATTTTTGGTAGTTCACAAAATGCTAAAAGTGACTTGCTTGTCAATCTAGGCTTTTAGATAAATCAAAGGCTTCGATTTGCTTTTCTTCTTCTTACCTTCCCATAGGATCCATACACACACACACACACACACACACACACACACATATATATATATATACATATATATATACGTATATATACATATATATATATATATATATATATATATATATATATATAGAGAGATGATTACATACATATATATATATATATACTATATATATATATATATATATATATATATATATATATGTATATGTATCTGTATGTGTATACATATATATAATATATATATATATATATAATATATATATATATATATATATATATATATATATTAAAATTGACATTTTATATTTATATCCTTATACCTATATTACGTCCCCCTCAAGCTAATCGACCGGATGCATAAATAGATTGGACTTTAAAAATAAAAATTATTAGGTAGATAAACCTTTGGTAAATACCTCAGCAATTTGGAATCTAGTAGGGATGTAATGAACTATAGGATCTCCATGAGCAACCCCCTTTCTAGCAAAATGATAGTCCATAACAATATGCTTGCTACGTCATGTTGAACTAGATTATCTGTCACATAGGTGGCAGCCACGTTGTTAGGCATGTAGGTGTAGTGACTGTGATTCCTAGATCAAAGAGAATCTCGTGAAGCCATTTTGTCTCATCAATGGTATAATCAACAGCATGATATTCAGCTTCAATGAAGGGCTTAGAGATAGTAGATTGATTCTTGCAGTGCCTGTCAGTAAGGTTGGGCCTGAAATGAACTATATATCCAGTAACAGAGCCACAAGTACCCTTGTAACCAACCTAGTCCACATCCGAATGAGCAATGACTGACGGATTAGTATGCGAACAAAGGAGAAGACCATGATCAATCATGCTCTGTAAATATCTGAAAATATGCTTAACAGTATGCAAGTGAGGAGTATAGGGAGCATGTATAAACTGAGAAACTACATGAAATGAAAACACAATATTAGGTCGCGTCATCATCAAATACTATAAGGTCCCTGCCATACTCCTATACTGAGAAGGATTCGCAAGCAGTTCACCATCATGAAGGGAGAGAGCGGTTTGCACAGCAAAAGGATTTCTAATAAGCGTAATAGCATGAAGCTGAAATTTATGAAGGAGATCAACAATATATTTCCAATGTAGAAGACAAAGACCAGAGGGAAAGCGATCCACCTAAATGCCTAAGAAAAAATGAAGGTCACCTAGATCCTTCATAACAAATTGTTGTGAGAGCAGCCGGATAAAAGATATCAAGATTTTAGAACCACTACCTACGAGGATGATGTCATCAATTTACAGTAGTAAAACAACAATAGGAGTACCAGTGTGAGAAACAAACATAGAAGGATCAGCAAAGCTACAGGCAAACCCATGACACAAATTAAAACTACTAAAGCGATGAAACCAAGTCGGAGGGGCATGCTTCAAACTATAAATGGCTTTCTGAGCTTACACACATCAGTGGGAAACTTAGGGTGAACAAACTCAAGGAATTACTCCATGTAAACATCCTAAATCAGAATACCATGTAAGAATGCATTTTTGACATCTAACTGATGAGTGGGCTAATTGAAGGAAACGGTGAGAGAAAGGATAAGTTAAACTATAGCAAGCCTAACAACATGGTTGAATGTCCCAGAGAAATCAATACCTGCCTGCTGATGAAAGCCTTGAACAACCAAATGAGCTTTGTATCTCTCTACATTGCCATCAGAGTGGTACTTCTCCTTGTAAACCCACTTACTACCAACACGATTTAAACCAGATTGAGCATGTGTAGAATCCCATGTGTGGTTAGAAATTAAATCATTATATTCCTTAGCCATGGCATCCCGCTAATGTGAGAACTTAGATGCTTAAGAGAAAGAGCTAGGCTCAACTTCATTAATGGTGGTGGGCAAGGACAAGAACTTCTTATGTTTAAAAATACCGGACATAACCCAGTCTTTACATGGAATGAGTATTCAACACAATCGATGGGTGAGTCTGAACTATAGCAGTAACCAATTGTGATGGCATAGAAGAAATGATGGACTTGTCAGGCAGATGGGAAAGAGAAGGGGACACGCAAGGTGGAGTCTCTGGTGAGGATCGTACACTCATAGTCATATCAAAAGGAGAAGGAGAGGTACTTAATACAGATACAATGGGACTAGGTGAGGACACAACCACATTACTAGATTGACTAAGACGCAATAGGAGCGTTGGGGCACAAAGTAGGTAGGGCACTAGAGAGGGGTTGTGCAGCATTAGACACAGGACCTAAATAAGATGGAGACCTATCAACCACTAGATGAGAATTAACAACACTAGTACCCCTGGAAGATAACCCATGCATAGTGGGTCGAGAGCATGCACATCCAGTAGGGCAGAAGAGGGAGTCGTACCAGTGAGTTGTATGAAGGCTTAAGGGTCAAAGAGAGAGGCTCAGGATGTGTGTCAAAGAGATAGGCTCAGGATGTATGTGGAATTGAATTAATTAATGTAGGCTATGGGAAATGCACCTCATGAAACTGAGCATTATGACTAATAAAACATGACTCAAACGAGGATCACAACAATGATACCCCCTATAATGAGGGGCATATCCCAAAAAGAAACACTAAATAGATCTTGGTTGAAGTTTGTTTGCAGACGATGCCATAAAATTTGGAAAGCAAGGGCAACCAAAAGGTTTTACAAAGAAGTAATTAGGCTTGGCTAAAACACGACCTCATAAGGAGATCTACCCTACAACACAGGAGTAGGCAAACGATCAATAGAAAAAACTGCTAAATAGACATCATCAAGCCAGAAACTTCTAGGCATCATGGCATTAATTAGAAATGACCTAGTCATTTCAAAAAGATGTCAATACTTATGTTTAGTTACTCTAATTTGTTGCTGCGTATTTCTAAAATAAAGACCAATTTTAAGAAAATGTTCTTTCAAAGGCATATTAGCAAATTCCCGACCCTTTTCGCTTTGGAACTGCTTGATTTTGCAATTAAATAGATTCATCATAAGAGACTGAAATTTGCTAAATGATTAAAAACTTTCGAATTTGATTTTATAGGATAAATACATGTAAAACAAGAAAAATCATCAACAAAACATACATAATATTTAAAATCTTGATGAGACATAATTAGAGATTGCTAAACATTAGAATGAATTAATTCCAAAGGCAAAGTAGCATGATGTTGAACAAGATTAAATGGAAGTCTATGGGACTTAGCCAATCGGTAATTCGTACAAGTGTCTGTAAAAGCATTTGTAAACGGAACAACTTTATTTTTCTTAAGCAAAATTGACACATTTGATCCACATTGTTGCAAGCGTCGATGCCAAATGTCACCGGACTCATTTAGGGCAGGGTTGGCATAAAGATGCTCAGACTCTAAACGAATAAGATAGACATTAACGACACTGGAGGCTACAGAAGGACTTCAATCATGGTGTTTTCTATAATTAAGATAAAATTAACATCGAAAACGACATGACAATTATTGTCAAGATAAAGCTACTTGACTAACAATAGATTATGATGTAGTTAAGGAACATGACACATATTAGAGAGATGCAAAGGCTTAGTCAAAGTCTTATAAGTCATTGTTCCAACATGGGATATTGGAAACAAGGTGCCATTACTAGCTCGCACTTTTTTCAAACTGGAGTATTTACAAAGTAACTTACCTTCATCTGGTATCATATAGGATGCCACAAGAGAATTTGGGTACCAGACATGTTCACTAGCATCAACAGGATTAAAGATAGCATATGCTGGGGAGCACTAGTGACTAACATGGTTGATAATGATTAAGACATGCATCAACAGAGTGCCCTAGACAGTGACAAATCTAACAAATGACATGGGGGTCAGAACTTAGATTGCCTTCTATGTGGTTTGTGTATGCAATTGAATTGTTAGTAACAAAGTAGGAAGGGCAGTGGTATTAAACATTAAAACAACTTAATTACATAAAACAGAACCTGTAGGCATGCTCCTAGAGGATGGTTGAGATTGTTCAGTTGTTGCAATTATTCTTCCAATGGCCTCTATTGTTTTTGTTATTACCACCTTTGTTTCTATTATTATTCCTATCCCCATTAGACTGATCGACCCCTTAATTCATAGACCTAGATGATAAATTCTCGACTCTCTTTCTTTATAAAATTGAATCTTATTCTCAAAAATTAATAATTTAGAGTGCAAGTGATCAAAAGTAACATGTCTAGTCATGAGAGAGAAAGTATTGACAAAAGTATCACAATCAGGAGGTAAGCTGGTAGAAGTAAATTGAATCAATTCTAAATTAGACACATGAGATTATATGGAGGCAAAAAAGTCGACTACGGACTTAAGAGCTTATAAATACTCATAAATAGATTGATAATCCTCCTTAGTTAAATTAGTCAGCATATGCTTTAAAACCAAAGCACGAGCAAGGCTAGCCACATTAAAACGATATTCAAGTCTACACCAAATATCTAAATAATGTTGTAAATGAACATCAACAAGTAGCAAACCCACAAATAAAACATAGGATTGGGTTGTTGCGTACCTATAGAAATATTGATAAGCTAAAAAGAAACATGAATAGAACTGTCAACCATGCCTTTCAGCTGATGAACAACAAGAAAGGAAATTAATTGAGTCTCCTATGATAAATAATCATCAACTGGAGTGAGAATAGTGGTGACGTATGTACTGATGTTGACTTCTATATACTTAGTATGAGAGCGAGAAGGGTAGCAAATATGACAATAACCAGGTATTGGGGGTTTGATGCAGGGGCTGCATAACCTGGCTGCACAAAGTAACCCCCCATCGAGGAGTCAGCAGGTGATGTAGGAGGCAATTGAGAAAGGATGATGATGACTTCCATTGAGGACCGTAGTGAAACACAACGTGAGCAGCATGGTGGGAGGTGGCATACGCCAAGTATAGCCTGGAGGCAGAAGGAGTTGACTGACCACCGAGGCCAGAACGTGGCTGGTTGAGAAAGGAGAAGACCGCCTAGCGGTAAGGGGTTGAGGAGGCACAGGCAGTGCACTAGATGTGATTGCACTATTTACGAACATCACCTGAATAAGGACTTCCACATCAGCGATAGCTGGTGGAGTAGGTGGAAAAGATGTCGAGTCTCCCTCCTCAACCATGAAAGCTGTTAAAAGATTGATGAGGATGAGAAGGTTGAAGACTAGTGGAGCCTGAGCAACCCTAGCTATGATGGTAGTAGATACAGACTATTCACAGCCTGATTGCCGTTGGCACGGAGGAGGAGTCACGGAGGGAGAGCGATGTGAGGGAGAGGCAAGGAGCTAGGGTTAGAGTTTTAAAGCTTTAGGTTATGATCCCTTGTGAAATATTGTGATGGAATTGCTCACCCAAGCTTGGGAGCCTTGCATAATAGATATAGTTCAAAGTAAATTTTATAATTTACATTTATAACCGTATACCTGTATTACATTGGTCTTTGATAAAATTATATCTCAATGACCAAAAATAAGACACAAAGTAGGACAAAAAGATGTAAAATTTATAAGCTATCACTATTTAACATTTTTAGGACTCAATAATCTCTAGTTTCTTGAACTTAAGCGAAATCTTGCGAGGGATTCTCATGAGTTAAATGCAAAAGTTTAAAGTGCTTTCCCAAGCGAGTCAAGTGTTGGACTTCACTCTTCTCATTATCCTATTTTACTTGAGTGGTTTCAAACATGATGAGAGGGGTTAACCATGATCATCCCCCCATATTCTATGGAGCCCACCTCTAATGAGGGCAAGAGGGTTAGTACTTATTTCATCAGTAGAAGTAGCAAATACCGAACTCAAGCAATTTGTATGGTTACTGGGTTTTGCTGAATAAGGGATGGGAAAAGTTTCTTTTTCAATCATACCTAGATACCATCCTTATGATGAAAAACTTATCGGTGTCATGCCACTTACCACGATAGTAGCTGCCATAGGCATTGATGTCAAAGTATCTAGATGTCTTTCTTTGGGCACATTGAGCATAGCCACAGTACATTGGAAGGGACATTGGCTCTTCAATATTTACAAGGCCTTATTTGATTTCGTGCAAAATGGCGTGTAGGTTCTATTGGAAAAATGTGGATTTCAAGCTAAGTGGTGTGTAGGCCTCATTTGATTTTACAAATTCCACTATGTTGACTTCATTTGGGGTTTTCAAGCTAGAGGATACGCACTTTACTTATCCTTATGAGAATAGCTCTTATAATTTTGGTCAATCCTCTTTTGATTTTGTTGTGTTTCTTCTACCACTAACATTCTGACTTTATGTAATTACATGAGGATGTTCATGGGCTCTAGATTTGAGATGTTGGCTATAAGAAGCTCATAGATTGTTGATGATCTTTCAGATGTGATCCTTTTTTGATGACCACTTCATAACTAAGGAAGCCTTGGCCCTCTGCCAAGATGAGCAATCGAGAGAGAATTCATTTTTCCCTTAGCAACTCATGGCCTAGGAGTGTGGTAGACCACTCCTTGTTATACAATCATCAGGCTAGGAATTCTTTTGTAAGTCCTTTGTAAATGTTGACCTTTCGTGGGTCAAATGACTGAAACCAACTCCCTATGCCTCACCGAGAGTGAGAGAGAACATTTAAGGAAAAAGGGACTTATCGACTCTTTTCAAGCTGATAAAGTGACAAAGTTTCTTAGATGGAACACAAGATTTTTAGGTCCTATGAACTTCAAATTTATTGGAATGGAGAACGTCGCCGGTAACTTTCCCTTAACGACATGAGCAAAGAGCCTCATGTTTACAAGTTGGTTCTCAAATAGTTATGAAACCCTCCTAGTTGCTCAAGCTTGCTAGGCCTTTGATCCACATGAGATAGATCTTGGGTATGGATTGAGCGGATGAACAATGCATCATCCTCCCTTATGTTTTTTAAGTTCGGCATCTAACTTGTTTTCATGACATCAATCACAAATTTGTTACTTATTGATCTTGGCCCAAACATATTTTCTACCTTCTCTAGCATTTTGGTGATGAGTGCCTCTATATTTCTTATTCCATTGTTGTTGTTCTCATTGTCGATAATATAATTGACAAAGTGAAAGTGGAAGATCTACTTTCAAAACTATTAGAAGAAGATTCCATGAAATGTCCCTAACCATCTCTTCTCCAAGAGCCCGTTTTGCCTCCATGAGCCATATATGAAATGATTCCTAATTGTTTAGAAAAGAAGATGTTCTTTTTGGAAAGAAAAGGAAGAGTTTTGACATTTTTCTATGTCTTTTCTTAATCATTCTGACACACTAAGAAAAGACCTATAAACTAAGCTCCCTATACACTAATCCTAAGATGGATGGTATAACAAGAATGGTTGTTGTCTTTGGGGGAGGAAGGGCATAACAATCACCAATCAGCATGAACCAAGTTATTGTTGAGGAAACATCAGGGGGTAAACGGGAAAAATGTGTCTGCCATTAGGTCTACCCCATAACGATTGACATGAAACCAATTGCTTCCAACCTCGTAACATTGGATAAGGCATAAGGACACCCTATCCCT
This sequence comes from Carnegiea gigantea, assembly GCA_029747015.1. Classification (NCBI taxonomy): domain Eukaryota; kingdom Viridiplantae; phylum Streptophyta; class Magnoliopsida; order Caryophyllales; family Cactaceae; genus Carnegiea; species Carnegiea gigantea. The sequence goes on from JAKOGI010002442.1 coordinate 28,495, forward strand.
TTATTAAAGCCCTAGCTAGCAGCCCCTACTTCTATGTTGAGACATAACTCAAGTTAATTAGCTTAAATGTCAATACTACTGGGCTCTGCCCAAGTGAGACAATGTGAATGCCAACGCTGATATTGTGATGATAAGCCCAAGTGGAGTATAGACATACTAAATTAGGAGGGACCTAGACCTCCAGAATCTTAACAAGCAATTAGCACATAAAGTAACTTTTAACAAGAGAAGCATTCATCTACAAGAGGTTCACCCTAATCAAAGGAGTTGGTGTTTAAAAAAGGTTTACTAAAGCTTATAATGGAATGTCGCAGAGTGTATGATCATATCACCTATACAAAACTGACTAGAAGATTCTCTTTTTCTCACAGTGATATGCTTTGAATAGTCACATAGAAGTCATCAAAGAAGGCAGAGCCGTGATCAAATGGCAAGGGCATGTCGAAACAAGAATTTTTCACATAGTTTTTGGTTAAAAAAAGATCATTCTAAGCGCATGCCATGCTAATGGGAATTGACCTCTTTATTAGTGTTGACCCTAAAGCGCACATAATGCATTTATGCCTAGAAAATTCGTACTAAAACTTTAAAAAAAATATAAGCTTATGCACTTATTTCTTTCAAGTCCTCACCCATTTAAAGGAATACCTAGTGGAGTTTCTATTGAGAATGCCACGGATGGAGGCAGCAGAGTTGGAAGGTTATAAAAGGTTTACCCATAACCTTTTCAGTTACGTTAAGTCCTATTCATGTAGTAATTCTTTTGGTGGTTTCATAGAAAAGGTCCATCATTCTATGAATCCAATCTGTCAAAACTAAGAGGGCATCTGAGAAGTACTAGAATTAACACGGAGGAAAGAGAAGTTTTTCTATAAGATTATAATCTTCATATCCCAAGTGGAGATTATCAACTAACTCATAGTTACGAACTATGAGATCAAATCCGATGGTGAAGGAAGGATTCAATGAGTGACATTTTTTATCACTGAATCGCCCTTATAAATCATAAGGTTAAACCATTAGCTAAATGAAGGCACTAAATCGTCGTTGATGAGCCCCAAACTAATTGAAAAAGATTAATCTTCCAAAAATTAATCCAAGAGGGAAAAATTCCCAAATCTTCTAATTATTTGAATCAAATTTGGGACTAATAAACCAAATAGATAAATTAACTTATCCTTCAACCCTCTAAAGCAAAAGTAGAACGATTGAATTAAAGGGATGAACTCAACTTCACCACTCTCCTTAGAAAGATAAAGAAATTTAATATTTTAAGGAGATAATAAGCATTAAACTTTCATTTCATTAATTCAAGTCTAAGGAATGTCACAAGAACAAGGAAATAAATAAGAGAGTACGCCCTTCCCTAAGTCATGTGGTAACCAATAGAATTACAAGGAAATTAACCAATGAAATCCTAAGTAGTGGTACAATTTTGAAGGAGACCACAAGAATATAAGTTGAGATGGAATTTGCTGCATTAGTACAAGATTGGATGAGTCTTTCACTATCTCAAATGGATGAGTCATTAGGTTATTTTTCTGTGGGTGGCTTCTAAAAGAGTCCAGCAGTTGTCTAAGAAATATTTGCCCCTAATTCATCCATTTGCTAGCCTAATGAATTCCTCAATAAAACACATGCACTTTCAGACCTTACATTCATCCTTGATCAATTTATCCTTTATATCTTCCATGATACTTGGAATCTAAAGATGTCATATAGCTTGATGAAAACTGGACATCGGGGCCTACCCTTACTTTGGCCAAATTGTACTTCGTTTTTCCTTCCAAATCTGAGCTACAAGTCAGGTAAGATATTCTGCCTAGAAAATAAAAATAAGATAATGAAGTGGTTTTATAGAATAAAGTAGCTAAGCTCCTTATTTAAGGCTGCTTAATGCAAAGCAAATCCCAAGATTCGACTTACTCTATCAAGAAAGGGTTTTAAACCAAGTGAGCATAATGTTAACAGTGGATCAAGGGCTTGGTCCTCTTAGGTCCATGTTGACTTGGTACCCTTTAGTAGGTCCAATTAAACTTAGAAAAGGAGTTGGGCAATTACTATCCTTAAATAAGGACATTAGCTACTTTATTCTCCAAAACCACTTCATTAGATTGTTTTCATTTTTCAAGTAAAAGACCTTACCTAAATTCTAGCTCCATTTTTAGAGGGCAAACGAGCTCCATTTTAGAAAATTACACATGTATGGATAGCCCCAGATGTCTGGTTTTGATGAAGCCATAGAATGTCTCCAGATTCCAAGTACCAAGGAGAATATAAACCAAGAATGGGTCAGTGGCGAGCCTGGAATTGTACATTTTTTATTAAGGAATTAATTGACTTGGAAAATGGATGAATTAGAGGCTACTATTTTTTAAATAGCTGGTGGACTCTTCTAGAAGCCACCCACAGAAAAATCTCTCAATGACTCATCCATTTATGTTAGTGGATGACTCATCCAAGTAAGCAACAGTGCAATCAATTCCAGCTCAGTTTACATTCTTGTGGTCCTCTTTTGATTATTCCTCTAGCTAAGATTTCATTGGTTAATTTTTTTGTAATCCTATTGGTTATGCATGACGTAGGGAAGGGGGTACTCTAATGTTTAATTAGCCTTATCCTTTGTAATTTCTCAAATTTGGTTAATGACATGAGAGCTTGATGCTTAGTATTTTCTCAAAATCTGAAATTTCTTTATCTCTCTAAGGACGATGGTGAAGTTGAGTTTATCCCTTTAATTTAATGCTTGGTGCCTTGGCTTGAGAGGATTAAAGGGTTGATTGATTTATCTCTTTTGTTCAATTATTCTCAAGTTTCATTTAATTACCAAAAGATTTATAGTTTTTCTCTCTCTTAGGTTATTTTGGGGGAGATTAATTTTCATCAACATTTGGGTTCATCATCAAGGGTTTATACCTTTATTTGGTCAATGGATTTCACTATAGTTCATTTGGTATCAGAGCAAAAAGATCATCTTGTTAGGTAAGCATCAAATCTATCAATCTTTGTGTTTGATTTGCTTAAATTCCATTCTTCTTCTACAATTTTTATCTTTAGCTTTTCCTTTCTAAATCTATTATTTAGTCAACAAAGAACTGTAAATATAGCTCAGACACAATCCCTAACCCAAACACATTCGTAAAACTCCACAAAAAGCCTTCATAAAAAGCCCATCAAAAAATCACCTAGGCAGAACTTTGACACGGCCTACCTGTTCTACTTGGCATGATTGTGCACCTTTCTTGCATTGTAGTTTTTATCCTAGAGATCTAGCATGGCGTAACCGTGCCACAGAGTATGACCGTGGCACCCACTTTTTCACTGTTTCTTGTTCATGCCACTCCTAGCACACTCGTGCCTCCCCTGTTTCTATCTTACACCCATTTGTCACCTACAAACCATTACTAACCATGGCCAATAAGGGAAAAGGTTCTCACTTTAGGGGCATTCCTCTTGAATAAGCCCATAAAATGAGAAGAGATAAGACCATTATTGAGCTTCAAAAGCAAGTAAGGAAAGTCACTAGAGAGCTTGAACAGGGGAAAGGATCCGGATAACGAAACCCTTCCCATTGGGGTTATGATGTTAATCTTGTTGCCATTGTAATACTTATCCTCTCATGAAGACTTTGATGATGAGAAAACAGGAGCCAGAAGAAATCCAAGGGATGACCTTAGGGATCTCAAAGTTGAGGCACTAGAATTTGATGGCAATCTTAACCTAGGTAGCTATCTTGATTGTGTGCAAGGCACTGAAAGGGTCTTTGAACTCAAAGGGTATAGTGAAGAGAAGTCCTTCAAGATGCCTATCCTCAAGGTGAAAGGTATACCTCTCTTTGGTATGAACATTTGAAGAAGAATTGAGCTAGACAAGCTAAGTCCAAAATCAAAACATGGTCCAAGCTCAAAAAGCATATGGGCAAGAGATTCCTATGCTCCTCTTAAAAGCAAGAACTCTACCTTAAGATTACCTCTCACAGCTAAGACAATCTAAAAGTAAAGAGTATATCAGGGAGTTTGAATAACTCCAAATGATGGTTGGTTTAGAAGAAGAGCCCGAGCTCAAGATTGCTAGGTTCAATAATGAGTTATCACTAATAAGTGTTAAAAGTGTATATCATTTTAGGGTCATTTTGCTGCATGTTTAGGGAGAATTATGTGCTTAATGTTAAATTTTATACTCATATTCTCGTTTTATACTTGGGTACGGTTCTTTGATGATATTTGTAGGATTTTAGACCATTTTGACTCGGCATTTGACCCTAATTTGAGTGTATGTTGACCCCCCATGGATGCCCCTAAGATGCCATGCCCGTGGGGTATGAGAAGAGCAGAAAAATTTGGTTTCAGCTAAGACCACAGTCGGACCGTGGTTTCTTCCAAGGCCCATGGTAAGCTCGTAACTGCTAACCTCTTTGTCTTCCTTTGTTGTGCAGCTGAGGTTAGTCCCATGGCTACTTAAAAGGGTGTGTTCAAGAGCAGAAAAGGGATCTCTTGTTCAGTAACCATACTCCTACTTTTACATTTCTTTTAGTTTAGTTAGGTTTTAGTGTAGTTTTCATTGAGATTAGAAGGGAGATGCTTACTCTTGGAAGCTTAAAGATTATTGCATAATTCAAGGTCTGCCATTATTGTAAAGTTTTCCTTCCTTCTTTTGAATTTGCTTTTAAACTCTTGTTTTAGTTGAATTTAGAAACATGAGTGAGTAGTTTTATCTAATCTAAGGAATTGTTAGCCATAGAATTGTTGTTGGATCCGTTATCCTTGAATTCTTGCGCTTATTTCGTGTTTGGAATGACTCATGTCTATCTAGAAATTGGAATATTGTGAGTTGAATTTGGGCAATTTTGCTTGCTAATATTAGGTAGTAGGGTGAAGTACTGAAAGGTGAAACTCTCTACTTGATTGTCTTAATAGAACTTAATTTAGCAAAACTCAAAAGAGAAATGCTTGTTAAGAGGAGACTTAGCATTCATAGATCTTTAACCTAAAGTAAATCAAATGCACTTAAGAGAGTGTTAGTTGAATTTGTTTAGACAATTTAGTCTGTTTCGAAAGAAAGGATTAAATTCAATTTGAGTGTAATTCCTTGAATCGTTCTTTCTATGAAAAGTGCATGCTTAAATCTATGATCCGACCCTTTGCTTGCTGAATCAAATTCCTAGATGTTTTTTCGTTATTGAATTTTCCAAATAGTTAATTAGTTTATTTAAATCGACCATTTGAAAGGACTTATCGCTTAGCAAATTCTAGTAGGCTACTGACTCGATAAATTACTTTGGTCCCTGAGGATGATATTTTAATCTATACTATGACACCCGTGCGCTTGCAGACGTACTAATCACCTAGCATTTCTAACAAGGTGGATCAACAACCTTACTTATCTTTTGATGATGTGTATGACCTAGCTATCAAAGTTGAAAAGCAATGTAAGGGTCGAAAACCCTTTCAAATCACTTCTATTCACCCTCAAAACATCCCCAAGAGTTACTTATCCGCAACAAAATTGATACTCCCTAACACCCATTAAAGCCCATGACAATGGTAAAAGGATTGCAAGTGAGCCACCAAAGAGGTTGGAGGGGAAGAAGTTCTTTAACTGTCATGGTTATGGATACTTTTAAGTGGATTGTCCTAACTAGAGAAATCTCACCATTAGAGAAGTGGAAGAAATCCAAGCTATTGAGGAAGTAACTAGTGAGGAGGATTTTGAAGGTGAGGATCATTCTTTGATCACTCTGGATGTGGGTAAACTCTTGATAATTTGAAGAGCACTCCATGTCTAAGAGGATCCTTGTGAACCAAGCCAAAGGGAGAAAATCTTTCATGCCTGGTGCACTATTGGAGGCAAAGTGTGTGAGCTCATTATCGACAGAGGGAGTTGCACCAATGTAGCTTTCACAACACTTATTGACAAGCATCAATTACCCACAAGGTGCATCCCACCCCTTATTCTCTTTAATGGTTCAAGCAAGGCAGCGAAGTAACTATTTCTAAGTAAGATCTTATTGTATTTTCAGTTGGTCCATATGATAATGAGGTAATATGTGATGTCCTTCCTATGGATGCATGTCACTTGTTGCTTAGTAAGCCTTAGTTGTTTGATAATCATGTGATTCATGATTGGTATGCCAATACATATGCATTCAAACACAAGGGTCATAGTCTTACTCCAACCCCATTACCCCCAAACAAGCCCCTCAAATTTAAACCGAGGAAGGAAGTGAGAAAAGTTTATATATGAGTGAAACACGGGTGGAGAGAGTCATTAGTAAGAATAAGCCTTTATTTGCTTTACTTATGGCAGAATCAAATGCATATGAGAAAGTGAAACCCATGCATCCCCAATCTTGAGAGAGTTGGTAGATGTATTTTCCAATGATCTACCCCCGGGGTTCCCTCCTTTGAGGGGAATTGAGCATCAAATTGATCTCCTATTGGGTGCTCCTTTTCCAAATAAGTTAGCCTATAGGTGCAATACTAATGAGTCAAAATAGCTTCAACGACAAGTCTAAGAGTTACTTAACCATGGGTACATTAGGGAAAGCTTGAGTCTATGCTCAATTCCTACCCTTTTGATACATAAGAAGGATGGAACTTGGCGTATGTGTTTTGACTCTAGGGCCATCAACATTACCATAAAGTCTAGATTTTCTATCCCATGGTTGGATGATATGCTTGATGAGTTACATGGGTCTAAGGTCTTTCCAAAATTGACCTCGGGAGTGGCTATCACCAAATTAGGATGCAAAAGGGAAATGAGTGGAAGACTGCTTTTAAGACCAAGTATAGGTTGTATGAATAGCTTATGATGCCTTTTTGTCTATCTAATGCTCCTAGTAATTTTATGAGGCTCGTGAATGAGGTCCTAAGGCCATTCATTGGGAAGTTTGTTATGGTATATTTTGATGATATCTTAGTATATAGTCATGACAAGGCATCTCATATGAAACATCTCTCCCATGTGTTCCAAGTGTTGAAGTAACAAAAGTTATATGCCAAGCTTGAGAAGTGTAAAATATTCACCACACAAGTTAGGTTTCTTGACTATGTTGTGCCCAATGAGGGAATTCAAGTTAATGAATCAAAGATTAAGGCTATCAAGAGTAGGCTTATTTTATGAATAGCTTATTATGCCTTTTAGTTTATCTAATGCTCCTAGTACTTTCATGAGGCTCGTGAATGAGGTCCTAAGACCATTCATTGGGAAGTTTGTTATGGTATATTTTGATGATATCTTGGTGTACAGACGTGACAAGGCATCTCATATGAAACATCTCTCCCATGTGTTCTAAGTGTTGAGGCAACAAAAGTTACATGCCAAGCTTGAGAAGTGTAAACTATTCACTACGCAAGTTAGGTTTCTTGGCTATGTTGTGCCCAATGAGGGAATTCAAGTTGATGAATCAAAGATTAAGGCTATCAAGAGTAGGCTTATTTCCACCTCCATCACAAAAATTCGAAGCTTCCATGGGTTGGCCTGTTTCTACTAGCAGTTCATCAAAAACGTTAGCTCCATAATGGATCTTAACCAAATACATGAAGAGAGAAAGCTTCGAGTGGGCAAAGGCCGCCCAAAGGGGCTTTGAAACAATCAAGGATAGGCTATGTTTAGCTCCTATCTTGGTTCTTCCTGACTTAATCTCCTTTTTGAAGTTGAGTATGACTAGTGGCATTGGAATTAGAGCAGTTCTCACTTAAGCCAAGTGCCCTCTAGCCTTCTTTAGTCAGAAGTTGAATGGATTAAGACTCAACTACTTAACTTATGATAAGAAATTCTATGCGATTCTTAGAGCCTTGGAATATTGAGGTCATTACCCCATACCAAGCCCTTTGTGCTCTATTCGGATCATAAGGCATTATCCTACTTTAATGATTAACAAAGTTGAACACAAGACATGCCAAGTGGCTTGAGTTCCTTCAATCTTTCACCTTCTTTTGCAAAGGACGAGAATGAAAAAGAGAATGTCGCAGCTGATGCATTGTCAAGGAAGTATGCCCTCCTCTCGATCCTTGAGGACAAAGTCCTTGAATTCCATTCTATCAAAGCTCAATACAAAGAGAATAAATATCTCAAGGAAGTGGTGGAGGATCCCTCTATCTTTGGCTCTTTCACTCTATAGGATGGTTTCCTCTTCAAAGGAAACAAGCTTTGTATCCCCAAGAGTCATCTAAGGTACTTGGTTGTCAAAGAGGCTCATGAAGGAGCCTTGGCTGGTCACTTTGGCATTAACAAGACCCTTGAGATACTCAAGGAGCATTTTTGTTGCCCTAAGATGGGAGAGGATATTCATAAGGTGATCACAAGGTGTAACATTTGTTAAGAGTCACTTCCATCAAGGCCACTACACTCCTCTTGCGTTTCCTACAAGGCCTTGGGATAACATTACCATAAACTTCATCATGGCCATCCTAGGGACACCTAGGGGAAAGGACGATATCATGGTGGTAGTGGATCGATTCTCTAAGATGACTCACCTTGTTGCTTACCACAAGAGTGATGATATTACTTACATTGCGGATCTCTTCTTCCAAGGCAATGTGAAGCTTCATAGTATTCCAAGAACTACTGTCTCAAATAGGGACACCAAATATCATCACACTTTTGGAGGTCCCTATGGAGATTAGTGGGGACTATGTTGCTTTTTAGACCCACTTGCCATCATCAAACCAATGGACAAATGAAGGGGACAAATAGAACTTTCATAACCTTACTAAGAGGTCTAGTGAGTAAGAGTTTGAGGGATTGGGATACCAAGCTTGCTCATACCGAGTTTGCTTGCAGTCTAGCTCTTTCTTATGCTACCTCACATTCTCCCTTTGAGGTATGCTATGGTCTTAATCCTCTTAATTCCATTTATCTTATTCCTATTCCTCAAGAGTCAAAGGTAAGTTTTGAGTTTGAGGCAAGGGCTAAGCAGATGAAGAGGCTACATGAGCAAGTGAGGGCCCCAATTGAGAAAGTGAATAAGCAATACAAGCTTAAGGCCAACAAGAACCGTACTCACCTTGAGTTTAAAGTAGGAGATCCTGTGTGGTTACATTTAAGGAAAGAGAGGTTCCCTTCAAGGAGGAAGAACAAGCTTATGGTTAGGGGAGATGGTTCATACAAGGTGGTACAAAAGGTGAGAGAGAATGCTTACAAGATAGAGCTTTCGAGAGACATGCAAATATCCACCACCTTTAATATTGGTGATCTCACTCCTTACCTTGAAGATGATGAAGAGAACAATGAATATTTGAGGGTAAATCCTCCTTAAGGGGGGAGGGAGGTAGATGTGGAGCAAATCCCAAGATTGGACTTACTCTTTCAAGCAAGGGTATTGAAGCAAGTGTGCACATTGTTGACTTTGGGTCAAGGGCTTGGTCCTCCTAGGCCAATTGAATTAGGACCTTTAGGAGGTCTAATTAAGCTTAGAAAAGGTAGTTGGGTAATTGGTATCCTTAAATAAGGTGATTAGCTACTTCTTATAAACCACTTCATTAGCCTATTTTCATTTTCTAGGTGGAACATATTACCTGACTTCTAACTCCATTTTGAGAGGGTATATAGGTTTCATTTTGGAGTCAAATTACACACTTGTGGATAGCCTCGGATGTCTTGTTCCTATGAAGCTGTATAACGTCTTCAGATTCTAAGTACTAAGGATGATATTGAGCGTACACCAAGCACGGGTCAATGTAGGGTCTAGAATTGTGTGGTATTTATTAAGGAATTAATGGGCTAGCAAATGGATAAATTAGGGGCTAATATTTTTTGGAAAGCTGGTGAACTCTTTTGGAAGCTACCCACAGAAAAATCTTCCCATGACTTATCCAGTTAAGGTAATGAATGACTTATCCAATCAAGTACTAGTGCAGCCAATTCCAGCTTCGCTTATATTCTTGTGGTTCCCTTTTGGTTATTCCCCTAGCTAAGATTTTATTGGTTAATTTTCTTGTAATCATATTGGTTAATACATGGCTTGGGGAAGGGGGCGCTCTACTATTTAATTAGCTTGATCCTTTGTAATTTCTTAGAGTTAAATCAATGATATGAGAGCTTGATGCTTAATATTTTCTCAAAATCTCAAATTTCTTTATCTCTCTAAAGAGGGTGGTGTAGTTGAGTTCATACCTCTTATTTAATTCTTGGTACCTTGGCTTTAGAGGATTAAAGGGTGGGTTAATTTATCTCTTTTGTTCAATAGTTCTCAAGTTTGATTCAATCACACGAAGATTTGGGGTTTTCTCTCTCTTGGGTTATCTTAGGGGAGATTAATCTTCATCAATATTTGGAGCTCATTATCAATGATCTATACCTTTATTTAATGGATTTTACAATGGTTCACTACTAATTACCCGACCACCTTTCCTAAGCTTAATTGGGTCTCTTCAAAGGTCCCAGGTCAGCATTGATTTAGGAGACGAAGACCTTGACCTCTACCTCTGAAGGTCCACATTGTGCCCACTAGGTTTGTAACCTTGCTTGAAGGAGTAAGTCCATTCCTGTGGTTTGCTCCACATCAATCTCTCCCTCTTGAAGGGGTTAACCCTCAAATCTTCATTGTGCTCATCCTCATCCTCAATATAACGAGTAAGATCCCACACATTAAAGGTGGTAGATATTTGCATATCTCCTAGAGGTTTGATTTTGTAGGCATTCTCTCCCACATTTTGTACCACCTTGTAAGGACCATCTCTCATAGCCACAAGCTTGTTCTTCCTTCTTAAAGAGAACCTTTATTTTCTCAAGTGTAACCACACAAGATCTGTTAGCTTAAACTCAAGATGAGTGTAGTTCTTGTTGGCCTCAAGCATGTATTGCTCATTCATCTTCTTAATTTGACCCCTTACTTGCTCATGTAGGCTTTTCATTTCCATCGCCATTGCTTTGGCCTCAAAGCTCACCTTTGATTTTTGTGTAATGGGAATAAGGTCAATAGGAGTGAGACGGTTAAGGTCATAGCACACTTCAAAGGGAGAATCAGAGGTAGACGAGGACGGAGCTCGATTGTAAGAACATTCAGCATTAGAAAATTTGGTATCCCAATCCCTCAAACTCTTGCCGTGCTTACCCCTCAGTAAAGTTATGAGTTGGATTTGTCCCTCAAATCCATTACCACTAGCATGAGAAAGTATTGGAGTCATAGGGCATAAAGGGTTCACTTTCTCACTTATATTATGCTTGATCATTAGTAAGGCAATTGGAGATTTGCCCTTACCAGCGGAACATCCATCTTATATTTCACTCTTGTGAAGTTTTTTCTCACTTTCGTTCTGCAACTTGATTTTGTGAGATTTGGGTGAAGGTAAAGGAGTCAATGTAAGGCTAAATATTTTGTGTTTGAGGGAATAAGTGTTAGCATGGCCATCATAGATCACATGGTTATCACATAACCTAGGCCTTCTAAGTAACAGGTGAGATGCATGCACAGGGAGGACATCACACAATACTTCGCCACAACAAGAGCTAGTTTAGACTGAAATCACAGCTTGTCGAAGTGGTTGTCTCATTGCTTGGCAATAATCATTGAAGAGAGTATAGAGTAGGATGCTCATTGGTGGGGATTTGAAGTTTGTTAATGAGTGTCTTAGGGGCCATCTTGGTCCAACTTCTGCAATATATGATTAAGCCACAAATCTTGCCTCCAATTGCGCACCTTGAGTTGAAGATTTGTTCCCTTCGGCAATCTTCATTGGGATTACAGTGTTTATTTTCCCTCTCAGTCTTTCTATGATAAATGTATACTGAATGTCTGGTACAGAGCAACCAAGTTATGTGTGTCATTCTACAGAGTGTATCAGTCTCAAAATGTTTGGTTTTCTATCCTCCCTCTCATGCCATAGTCGATGTCTTATCCGAAGAACTTATCCCCTCCCTTGCTCAACTAATTAGCTCTCTTTTCTTCATGTTAGATGAGTTTCCTTAGTCACAAGCTCCCTTTCAGCTAATTAGCTATCTCTTTTCAACATATCCTTCTATCACAGGCCAAAACCTCATTTCATGCTAGGAAGACAGCTTAAATGTTCATCTTGGTCTAAATCTTTACAAATATTAAGGCCTCTGGCCCTTATCAATTGGATACTCTAGTATCAAATGCAATTTGGAATGGAAGTTCTTATACCTCATGCACTTATAATGGATCTCTCTATCATTATGTCGTAGTCATGTTATGACTGGGGAAAAGGTGCTGAGAACCATACTCCGACAACCGCAAAGACCTATATCTTTTGGCATTTATCATAGGTAAAATCATCTCGGTCACTATTTTACCTTGTCTATCCATCTTTATTAACAACATCATAACAAATGTGTGTTAACCCATTGTATCTGTGTAGGAGTTTGAGGTCAAAGTGAAGCCAAGAGTAGGAAGCACTGGGCGACATTAATGCATATTGTTAATAGCTCATGAAGTCATTTGCACTTTGCACACAGAAGGGATGCATGTTTTTAGTTGATGGTCTGATTAGTTTGTCTGTCCTAGAACTTTTAAGCTGTCTTTCTAGCATCTAGCTTCCTTGTTTACATATTGTTGTTGTTAATACAAGAAGATTTTCTTTCCATGGCCTGGTAAACCAGCTGTGGCTAGATTCACAGATCCGGTGAACTAGCTTTCTTTGAGGTCGGTTTCACATTAGTCTCATGTTTAGTCAACAGCTGGGTCATCTTGTACTTGTCCATTAAGTTTGTATATATAAAATAAATGTGACATGGTTCCAGAAGATTTCACGCTAGTTCAAATTGGTTAGGACAATTTGAGCCAACTTTAGACTGAAGTTCACTATTTAGGCCTCCAATTTGGCATGCTTTTGGCATGGCTAGCCAGAGTTAGGTGTGTAGTAGCGTGCAATGATTTTATACTTAAATGAGTTTTACAATACTACTTGCTTCAAGTTATATTCAACGACCAATGGTACAAAATTACTGTGCACGCTCATAGACCAAGCTCTATAATCGGCCTAATATGTTGGCCCAAAAAAGATATAAAATTTTGCTTTTGTGCAAGTCTAAGCAGTCTGGTGGATGTGGAGTATTGGTTAGGATACCTTGATCAGACACTAAAGGTTGCAAGTTTAACCTTGCTAGCTTGCTTCAAATGTTTTTTTTACACTATTTACCTTTGCATGCTCTTTTTTTTTTGGGCGCAATATTTTGTTTAGTATCTTTTTAAAAAATATATATTCTATTACTCAAATTTGATTTACATATTAAAAATTATTCTAATGTTCATTAAATTAAAATTAGGTGCTCATTAAAGTTATTCTACTATTCATCAAAGTTATATATTTTAGTGTCCATTCTATTTACCTTTCCATATTTTTAATTTGGGGCAACATTTTGCTTAGTGTTTTTTTAAAAAACTATATATTCTATTACTCAAGTTTAACTTAAATATTAAAATTCAATATGATGTTCATTAAATCAATATTAGTTGCTCCTTAAAGAATATTCTAGTCTTTCATTCAAAATTATTCTAATGTTCAATTAATGATTATGTAAACTATATATCCTTTTAGTTTACAGTTTTTAATGAAATAAATACTTGTTCATATTTAAATGTCAAGAAATGGTTATTTAGATTTTCAATAGATGGTTCCTTATATATTCAACAAATACCACAAAATTGATATTATTTTTTTAAAAGAAAAAAAAACTAGATTTACATATATATTGTTCATCAAGCAATGATAAATTCTTCACAAAGTGAGTGTTTTATTATTCAATAAAATGTGTCCTAATGATGAATAAAAATAACTTAGTTATCAACTAACGAATTGAAAAATCTACACTAAAGAGTTTTATAATATACTCTAAGAACAAAACCATTGTGCAGTGAATAGTGTTACATTGTACATTAAATATTGTCCTATCATATACTAAACATTGTTCTATTATATACTAAAATACTATTTCATTAAATACTAAAAACTATTATATTTTACACTAAAATTAGTGTAAAAATGAATATGAATGTATACATTTGACAAACTTAGATGAGCGGGAAAAATCACAACATAGTTTAAATCTTGAATCTCATAGAATCAAACTCCACGAAGGTTATTCTAATTTCATTCAAAATAACCTATTCTTCTTAAAAACTAACCAACTATTCACTACAAAGTAAACTGTTGTTCGCCAAAAAGTATATGAAAAGGTTTTTTTTACAAAAGATGATTCTATCATTCACCATAAACAATTCTATTCTGCACTAAAATTTTTTTTTTTTTTTTGGGATTAGAAATGGGGCTCTAAAATTTTTATGTGTGAACTAAACTTACGTTAAGTAAGTCAATATTGCAAAAACTTAAAAATGTAAATTCCATCATACACTAAATATTACTCTATTATAAACTAAGCCACCATTTTATTAGACACCAAAGACTATTATATTTTATACTAAAATAGATCTAAAACGAATATGGATGTATACATTTGATAAACTTAGATTAAAAAAACTCATCATAATTTAAAATATTGAACCTCACAATATCAAGTCCATGAAACTTATTCGAATTTCATTCAAAATAACCTATTGTTAATTAAAAATTAACCTGCTATTCCCCAAAAAATGGAGTATTCTATTATTCACCAAAAACTAGAGTGCTCTATTGTTCACCAAAAATTAGAGTAGAAACAATATTATATAAAATGTTTTGTCACCCAAGAGTATTCTATTGTTCACCAAGAACTATTCTATTTTAACCCCAAAAAAAAATGTGTGAATTAAGCCTGCGTTAATAAAATATGTTAATAAACTGAGCAAATACTGCAAACAATTTAACAGTAAAATTCGTGGAAAAAGTTGAATATAAATAATAAAATATATAATACTATTAAAAGAAAGTGAAAACTTGGTAAATATTGTAAAAAATTAAAAAAATAAAATTTCTATAAAAAAAATTGAAGATAAATAATGAAATATGCAATACTACTAAAAGCAAGTAAAATTTATGTGAAAACTTCAACAAGAGGACTTGAACCTGGGAAATGCAATATCAAACAACTCCTCCACCCATGCACCAATAGTAATTTTCTGACATAATTTGCCATCAAAAACATATACATGTGTGACGTTTAGCAAACTTAAATCTAGACGCGCTTGATTTCGCACGTGGTCAATATGTCTTGTACGATACTTCCGTACCCGAGTTTGCACAATATAAGTTGCCGCTTGCTTCTAAAAGTTCAAGTACGTTTATGCACTGGAATGAGCACGACTAGTTCTATGTATGAGAATGAATGAGAGGTCCTCTCCTTTATAGTGTTATCCTTTGGCCAACTTCATTCGTGCAAGTAGGGGACAAAATTTGATAAAGATGGAGTTTAAAGTTCAACCTAAAAGGTATTTAATTTTAGCTCTCTATGAGTTAGATTTGATCAGTTTAACTAATATGCACCCTTATTTATTGGTGATGGTGTGAGAATTTTTATGTAAGTAGACAAGGTTTTTACTTTTAAAATTGACAGTACTAGCAGAAAGTGTAAATTAATGCGTGTGGCATTTTGGGTATGATATATTTTATTGTTTTCGGTTAAGTTTTTGAGATTTTTTCCTGGCCACATGAGAATGGCATTTTCACGGTCTTTGGTAAATTATTGGGACTGGTTGACCATATGGGTTTTAGATACTATTATTAAGACTTGTTGGGTAGCAATGCGCATCTACTGATTTGTCTTGGTGGTGGTGGATTTTAGATACTATTATTAACAATTAACGGCTTCCCTAAACTTCTTGAAATCGAAAAAGTATCTTCTCAATGAACTACATCATTGATTTTGAAAATAACATTACCTTAAAGAACCGATTATCCATATTTTACTACCTTAAAAGGGAATAAGATAAGTTGCTATTAAGGGCAATTTTATAATTTTGAGGATATTTTTGTCATTTTAAGTTAACACTTTCTCTCTCAATGAATAGCTAGATGAAGGGCATTTAAGTAACTTTATATATCAAAGATTCATCCCACAATACGAGTTACTATTATAAGCAATAGTTAAATTGGAGCAATATAGTAAATTTACTCAATTGGTCATACTTCTTAAGGGGCAACTTTGATTTTGCAATACAAATTCTATTTTTTATTACTTTTATGGATAAATAAGACACAATTAAACATCTTAAAATTATTATAAGGTAAAAAGATGTTTCTAAGAGCGAGTTTTTGAACAAACTGAAAGACAGCACATCAGAAAGGATAATAAGTTTTTTTTTTTTTGGTTAATTGATTATATTCAACAAGGGAATCAATTTGTTTTTAAAAAAAATCTATTTAATTTTGTATTTGATGAAATGGAGCAATTTAGTATTCTCTCCCACATGTTTAAATAGGTTCATTTCTTTTGATCAAATTATGGGGGCATTTGGTAACAGTAACTGTTTGACCAAAAAAAACTGTTTGGGAGGATTTTAACTATTTTGACTAGGTCAAACGATGAAAGAATGTTTGATAAATAGTCATTTGTAATAGCTGTTTGGCTCCAAAATCTCTTTTTGAAAAAGCTATTCACATTAGTCTTTTGGGAATAGCTTTTTATGGAAATAAAATAGTTGTCCAAAAGTTTAGAAAAAATTACAACATGCCATTTAAAAGTAACTTATAAATAAGGGCATAAATGAAATTTTACCAATATTTTTATTTTGAACCAATTAGTTTTACCAAACACTTTTTCTAAAACAACTATATTAAACAACTAATAAAAACAGTTAACAACTGACAACTAATACAAACAACCAACAGCTAATAGCTAATAGTTGTTTGTCAAACAAGGCTTGTATGAATTTTGTGAAGATTGTATCAACTCTTATTGTTTTAAAAGGAGCATGGACATAATTTTGGTTGAATGGATCCAAATATGAATAAATTTTTTCGTTATACATTATCCTTCTCATCTTACTTGCTATGGGATATGCGCAGATTGAGATTCTGCTGCCTACTACGCAATTGTAGCTTATCCTTTGTAGTTCTAGGTTTTTTCATTAATGTTACTACCATAGTTTTTTGTTTGATTATATGCCTAAACTAACGAACTAACCTTCCACTAATCTTCCACTTGAATTCATTAGCATGTTTTTTCGATTTCTTTGTTTTAAGTTGAACTACTGTCATTTGTATCAAACTCACACTATTCAGACAATTCTTAATTTAATAATTTAAATTTAAAAACTGAATTTAATTAACAGCTTCTCTATTCTTCAACAACCACAATTTTTAATCAAAAAATTTCACACTGCTGCTATCAAGTTTTCTTATTAACTTTTCCATCCAAGCATACCCGAGCACAAAGCGTGCGAGTCCTTAGCCTAGAATTACGAAAAAGCTTTTGACATCAGTAATCTTAACTATATTAATTACGTCTACTTGAGAATTTACTAGAAATGCTTGCCAGCAATATGCATACCTGTTTCTGATCAAACCAGTCCATAAATCATCGATATAAGTGAAAATATGCCAAAACTTTGTTTCCAGCTATTTTACTTGTTCAAAATAAAGCAATGGGTAATTTAATTTTTTTTTTTTTTATTCAAATCGGTCACAACAGCAGTACACCGCAATAGGGTTAGAGGGAATAGACCTTGAGACTTAATATGTTTAGAAGTTCACTCTCGATCACTAGGTCAGTAACTCATTAATCAAAATGTGACTTTGTGAGAGGCGTATTGCAATGTGCATTTGTGATAGGTGTAATAAATACATATGAATCCCAAATAGGGCTATGTGGAGCGCATTTACAAAATGCATCTTAGAACTAGACCTAACAAAAAAAAGGTGACGAGATTTATCCGCTATCCAAGAGTAATTAGAATCCCTAGTTTAAGTTTTAAATCTAATAGAGATCTAGTCAGATCTCCTATCCTACTCGGCCAAAAGCTCAAGGATAATCTATGCATTTACGAGCTAAAGTTCTACCGCGGTCCACCCCCCCCCCCCCAAAAAAGGGATAGTGGTCGCCCTCCTGGGCCTATTTATAGTCATTCCAGCAGGAGACTTTCCAAGACTGGAGGGGGGGTTCCACAAATTTCCTGGAGGTCCATTGTTTGCTCCCAATCTCTTAAATATGAGAAACCCCCCCCCCCCCCCCCCCCCCCCCCCAACCACCACCAAAAAAAAAAAGAAAAATCGTCCCTAAGAGGCTATCAAGTAATTTCCAAGGGCGATTGTCCAAGAACGATGTCCAACGTCACCAGAGCTACATATGCTTATGTGATTAATCAAATGAGAAATATGTATTTGTAAACATCAAAATATATCCTCATCCTATAAATTGTCTACATTTGTGTGGCCTTGGCCCATAAGTGTTTAGCTCACCAAGGGGAAACTGATATAATGCCTGATTTCTTAAATGCTAGTACACACAAAAATATTCTCTCGATTCAACAAGAAAAAATACTTGGATTTGGGGTGATTTTCAAGTGTGAGGATTCAAACTCGAGGCTATAAGCATGAATGAGTAGAAGAGTGACCGAAGGGGCGAAGGATCCATTGCCCTGTACTCGCTCTATACATATATCCTTTTAAAGCAACCAAATAGCCTCTACTCTAAACCTTTGAGCTGACAACTTGAAATCATGCCATCATGGCCCAGTGGCACCTTTTCATATCCTAGAAGCTATTGCCAGGACTTTGAATCAAACAGCTAGACCTAGCTTGGCCTCAACTACACATTTTCACGCATATTTTATTTCATGATTGAGCAAATACCCCCCCGTTCCTGGAAAGTCTCTTGCTGGAATGACTATAAATAGGCCCGGGAGGACGACCACTATCCCTTTTGGGGGGGGGGGGGGGGGGAAGGACTGTGAACTTTAGGTCGTCAATGCCTGGATTATCCTTGAGCCTTTGGCCAAGTAGGATAGGAGATCTCCCTAGATCTCTATTAGATTTAAAACTTAAAATAGGGATTCTGATTACTCTTCGATAGTGAATAAATCTCGTCACCTTTTTTGTTGTGTAGGCCTAGTTCTAAGATGCAATTTGTAAATGCACTCCACATAGCCCTATTTGGGATTCATATGTATTTATTATGCCTATCACAAATTCACATTGCGATATGCCTGTCACAAAGTCACATTGCGATCAAAGAGTTACTAACCTAGTGATCGAGACTGAGCTTCTAAATATATTAATCTCAAAGTCTATTCCCTCTAACCCTAATGTGTTGTACTGTCGTTGCGCCCCATCTGAATAAAAAAAATTAAATCACCCATTGCTTTATTCTAAACAAGTAAAATAGCTGGAAACAAAATTTTGGCTTATTTTCACCTTATATCGATGATCTATGGACTGGTTTCATCAGAAACAAGTATGCGGATTGTTGGCAATGCATTTCTAGTAAATTCTCAAGTAGATGTAATCAATATAGTTAAGAGCAATGATGTCAAAAGCTTTTTCGTAATTCTAGGCTGCGAACTCGCACGCTTGGTGCTCGGGTAAGCTTGGAGGAAATGGTTAATAGGAATACTTGCTAGCAATAGTGTGAAATTTTTTTTACTAATGAGAGTTTAAGAGCTACTAAATCACCCTAGAGGGGGTGAATAGGGTGATGATCAATATCGCAAATTAATCGAAATAAAGAGCTAAAAGATAAACTTGGACAAGAAACAAGAACTTTTTAACAAGGTTAGCCTCAACCAGGCTCAGTCTGCGCCTAGAATTCCCTAACTCTAGGATTAATCCAATTTTATTAGGAGGGATATCTACAATTCTAGATACACCTTACTCTAAGTTCCAAGTCACAAGTTGACACCTTCAACTAGGCTTAGTAGAGTTGACCCTTCAACTCAATAATCCCACCCCATTACAAATTTGAACGATACAAGTAACTTGAATGAATAACAAATCAAAAGCTCAATGTATGCTTATGAATATTGATGTTTGTGCTTGCTCTCATGTATTTTCCAGCTACTAATTCCTCTTGTTTTTATAGCCAAAAGGTGTTGAAGAGATTGGAGAAAATTTTGGTAAATGATTGTTGCACCAATTAAGGAAAATCAATTCACCATCTCGTTTCAAGGCCTTGAACTTGGTCTTTAAAGCCCTTGGATTTCACTGTTTTGTTCAATGATATTCTTTTGATCTCCAACATCTAATTTCCTTATTTTTTTATAGAGGATCTTCGCAGAGAATAATCTAGAAGCTTGTTTATTTTGCAGCACAATCTTTAAAATTAATATGTCACAAGACAATATCATTTTTTGAGCAAATCTTAACATTTAATAAATATGGCATCATAATCCCATATTATTAGCAATAACAAATTGATTGTCAAGATTTTAGGGCAATCAATTCTAATTTAATCAAAATAAAAATATGTCTTTCATTCAAAATTCAAAATAGGGTTTTAAGGGAGTCAACAATTAAAACTTGGGGTTGTCGAAAAGAAGAGAAGTTGTTAATTAAATTTCATTTTAAAATTTAAATTATTAAATTAGGAATTGTTAGAATAGTATGAGTTTGACACAAACGAGAGTAGTTTAACTTAAAACAAAGAAATTGAAAAGACATGCTAATAAATTCAAATGGAAGATTAGTGGAAGGTGAGATGGTAAATTTGGGCGGACAATCAAATAGAAAAGCATGATAGTAACATTAATGAAAAAACCTAGAATTACAAAGGATAAACTACAATTGCTTGGTAGGCAGCAGAATCTCAATCTCAGCATATCCCATGGCAAGTAAAATCGGAAGGATAATTTGTAATGGAGAAATTTATTCCCATCCTTTGGATTCATTCAACTTAAATTATGTCTATGCTCCTTTTAAAACAATAAGAGCTGATACAATCTTCACAAAATTCATACAGACCCTGCTTGGCAAACAGCTATTAGCTATTAGCTGTTAGTTGTTTGTATTAACCGTTAGTTGTTAACTATTTGCATTAGCTATTTGATATAGCTGTTTCTAGAAAAAGTGTTTCGTAAAACTAGTTGCTTCTAAAAAAGATATTGATAAAATTTCATTTATGCCATTATCTATAAATTGCTTTTAAATGGCATGTGGTATAATTTTTTCAAACTTTTGGACAACTATATCATTTCCACAAAAAACTCTTCTCAAAAGGCTAATGTGAATAGCATTTTCAAAAAGAGATTTTTGGAGCCAAACAACTATTGCAAATAGCTATTTACCAAATACTCTTCGATTATTTAACTTAGTCAAAACAGTTAAAATTCTTGCAAATATTTATTTTTTGCTAAACAGCTGTTGTTACTAAACGCCTGCACAGTTTGATAAAAAGAAACGAACCTATTTAAACAAGGGGGAGAATACTAAATTGCTCCATTTCATCAAATACAAAATGAAATATATATTTTTTTTAAACTACTATCTCCCCTTGTTGTAAAAATAATCAATTAACCAAAAAAAAAAAAAAAACTTACTCTCCATTCTGATGCAATCTCTTAGTTCATTCAAAAACTCACCCTTAAAAACGTCTTTTTTTTTTTCACCTTGTAATAAATATTCTTTTAAGATGTTTAATTGTATCTTACTTGTCCATAAAGTTATAAAAAATAGGATTTGTATTGCAAAGTTGAAGTTCCCCCTCAAGAAGTATGATTAATTGAGTAAATTTACTATATTGCCCTCACTTTACTATTGCTTATAATAGAAACTCGTATTGTGGGATGAATCTTCGATATATAAAGTTACTTAAATGCCCTTCATCTAACTATTCATTGAGAGAGAAAGTGCTAACTTAAAATGGCAAAAATATCCTTAAAATTACAAAATTACCCTCAATAGTAACTTGTCTTAGTCCCTTTTCAGGTTGTAAAATATGGATAATGGGTTTCTTTGCTGTATGCTATTTTCAAAATCAATGATGTAGTTCATTTTGAAGATACCTTTATGATTTCAAGAAGTTTAGGAAAGCCGTTAATTGTTAATAATAGTATCTAAAATCCACCACCACCAAGACAAATCAATAGATGCGCATTGCCATCCAACAAGTGTTAACAATAGTACCTAAAACCCATATGTCAAACTAGTCCCAATAATATACCAAAGACCGTGAAAGGGCCAATTCTCAAATGACCAGGAAAAATTCTCATAAAATTAATCCAAAACAATAAAATATATCACACTCAAAATGCCACACGCATTAATTTACACTTTCTGCTAGTACTGTCAGTTTTAAAGTAAAAGCCTTATCTACTTATACAAAAATCCACACACCATCACCAATAAATAAGGGTGCATATTAGTTAAACCATCAAATCTAACTCTCAGAGAGCTAAGATTAAATACTTTTTAGCTTGAACTTGAAACTCTATCTTTATCAAGTTCTGTCCCCTATTTGCACAAATCAAGTTGGCAAAAGGTTAACACTATAAAGGAGAAGGCCTCTCATTCATTCTCATATATAGAACTAGTCGCGCTCATTCCAGTGGACAAACATACTTGAACTTGCAGAAGCAAGCGGAAACTTATATCATGCACGCTCGGGTACAGAAGCATGGTACATGCCATATTGATCACGCGCGAAATCAAGCGCTCCTAGATTTAAGTGTGCTAAAAGTCACACATATGTACATGTTTTTGATTGGAAATTGTCGCAAAATCGGTGTTGGTGCGCTGGTGGAGGAATTGTTTGATATTGCACGGGTCAAAGGTTGAGGTCCTCTTGTTGAAGTTTTCACATATATTTTACTTGCTTTTATTAGTATATATATGTATATTTCACTATTTATCTTCAATTTTTTCCAGAAATTTTACTTTTTTTATTTTTTACAATGTTTACCCAGTTTTCACTTGCTTTTAATAGTAATTATATATTTCACTATTTATATTTAACTTTTTCCAGGAATTTTACTGTTAACTTGTTTGCAATATTTACTCAGTTTGTTAACATATTTTACTAACGCAAGTTTAATTCACGCATTTTTTGGGGGATAAAATAGAATACTTTTTGGTAAACAATAGAATATCTCGTGTGACAAAACATTTTATATAATAGTGTTTTTGGTGAACAATATAATACTCTAATTTTTGGTGAACAATAGAACACTCTGGTTTTTAATGAACAATAGAACACTCTATTTTTTGGTGAATAGCATGTTAATTTTTAATTAACAATAGGTTATTTTTGAATGAAATTGGAATAAGTCTCGTGGACTTGATCTTGTGAGGTTCAATATTTTAAATTATTATGGGCTTTTTAATCTATGTTTACCAAATGTATACATCCATATTCATTTTTAATCTATTTTAGTGTAAAATATAATAGTGTTTGGTGTCTAATAAAATGGTGTATTCATTTTTAATCTATTTTAGTATAAAATATAATAGTGTTTGGTGTCTAATAAAATGGTGGTTTACTGTATAATAGAGCAACGTTTAGTGTATGATGGAATTTACATTTTCAAGTTTTTGCGATATTTACTTACTTAGTTAACCTAAGTTTAGTTCACACATAAAAATTTTAGTGCCCGATTTCTAACAAAAAATAAAAATAAAAATTTTAGTGCAGAATAGAATAGGTTATGGTGAATGATAGAATCCTCTTTTGTAGATATTTAAAAAAAAAACCTTTACATATACTTTTTAGTGAACAACAACTTGTTTTTTAGTGAATAGTTGGTTAATTTTTTAGAACAATAGGTTATTTTGAATGAAATTAGAATAACTTCCATGGAGTTTATTTCTAAAGATTTTAAACTATGTTGTGACTTTTTTCTCTCATCTAAGTTTGTCAGATGTATACATCCATATTCATTTTTACACTAATTTTTGTATAAAGCACAATAGTTTTTAGTGTTTAACAAAACAGTATCTTAGTGTATTGTAGAACAATATTTAGTATATAATAGAATAATATTTAATGTACAATAGAACATTATTCAGTGCACAATAGTTTTGTTCATGGTTTGTATTATAACAATATTTAGTGTAGATTTTTAAATTCGTTAGTTGACAACTGATTTATTTTTATTCGTCATTAGGACATTTTTATTCAATAATGGAACACTCAATTTGTGAAGAATTTATCATTGCTCGACGAACAATATATATGTAAATCTGCCCTTTTTCTTTTAAAAAAATAATATCAATCTTGTATTATTTGTTGAATATATAAGGAAACTATTTGTTGAATATACAAGGAACCGTCTATTGAAAATCTAAATAACCATTTCTTCACATTTAAATACCAACAAGTATTTTTTTCTTTAAAAACTATAAACTAAAATGATATATAGTAACTTTTAATATGTAAGTTAAACTTGAGTAATAGAATATATATACTTTAAAAAAAAAAAAACACTAAGCAAAATGTTACCCCAAAAAATAAAAAATATGAAAAGTTAGACAGAATGGACTCTAAAATATGTAACTTTAATGAATAGCAGAATAATTTTAATGAGCACCTAAATTTTGATTTAATGAACATTAAAATAATGTTTAATATGTAAATCAAATTTGAGTAATAGAATATGTTTTTTTAAAAAAGACACTAAACAAAATATTACACCAAAAAAAAAAAAAGAGGATACAACGGTAAACCGTGTAAAGAAAACATTCGAAGCAAGCTAGCAAGGTTAGACCTGCAGCCTTTAGTGTCTGATCAAGGTATCTTAAGTTCTTAACCAACACTCGACAACCACCAAATTGCTTGGACTTGCGCAAGAGCAAAATTTTATATCTTTGTGGGGCCGACATATTAGTGTGATTACAGGGCTTGGGCTATGAGCGTGTACAGTAATTATGTGCCATTGATAGCACAAAACTCATTTTAAGTACAAAATCATTGCACCCTACTACACGCCTAACGCTGGCTAGCCATGCCGAAAGGGTACCAAATTGGAGGCCCAAATAATGAACTTCAATCTAGAGTTGACTCAAATTGACCTAACCAAGTTGAACTAGCATGAAACCTCCCGGAACCATGTCAAATTTATTGTCTATATATAGTCTTGCTGGACAAGTACAAGGTGACGTAACTGCTGATAAACATGAGACTAATGTGAAACCGACCTCAAAGAAAGCCAGTTCGCCGTACATGTGAATCCAGCTACAGCTGGTTTGCCAGGCCATGTGAAAGAAAATATTCCCGTATTAACAACAATAACATATAAACAGGGAAGCTAGATCCTAGAAAGACAGCTTAAAGGTTCCAGGACAGACTAATCAGACCACTCAACTAAAAACATGCATCCCTCCTGTGTGCAAAGTGCAAGTGACTTCATGAGCTATTAACAATATGCTTCAACGCCGACCAGTGCTTCCTACTCTTGGCTTCGCTTTGACCTCAGACTCCTACACAGATAAAATGGGTCAACACACATATGTCATGGTGTTGTGAACGAAAATGGATGCACAAGGTAAAATAGTGACCGAGATTATTGTACCTGTGGTGAATGCAAAAAGATGTAGGTCTTTGCGGTTGCTGGATTATGGTTCTCAGCACCTTTGCTCCAGTCATAACATGACTACAACATAATGGTAGAGAGATCCATTGTGAGTGCGTGAGATATAAGAAATTCCATTCCAAACTGCATTTGATACTAGAGTATCCAATTGACAATGACCAGAGGCCTTAATATTTGCAAAGACGACCAAGATGAACATTTAAGCTCTCTTCCTAGCATCAAATGCAGTTTTGGCAGAAGACAGAAGGATATGCTGAAAAGAGATAGCTAATTAGCTGACAGGGAACTTGTGGCTAAGGAAACTCATCTAACATGAAGAAAAGAGAGCTAATTAGTTAAGCAGGGGAGGGGATAAGTTCTTCTGATAAGACATCAGCTATGGCATGAGAGGGAGAACAGAAAACCAAACATTTTGACACTGATACTCTGCAGAATGACACACATAACATAACCCGGTTGCTCTGTACCAGACATGCAGTATAAATCTATCACAGAAAGACTGAGGGGGAAAATAAACACTGTAATCCTAATTCAGAAGATGCAGCATACAACAGTTACATGGAAGAGTACATTATAATACAGATGAACTACACAAATATAATCAAAATTCCAAAATACTGTACTTTTGAACATGAAAAATCTAGGTTGCGCGAACTTATAAGTCTTATATATCAGATGAAGTGCACCAACTCTGCCTCATTGTTGAAAAAGCCAACTGCTCCAACGCCTAAATTCTCCTGTACACTTCAAGAGAAAAGAAAAGAATACGGTGGCAACTTACAAGTCCATAAGGTGACAACAGAGCCACGCCTCTTATGAGATTTTTCCCTCAACGTGTACATAAATACAAGGATGGAACAAAAAGAATAGTAGAATTTTGTTTTTTCCCCCCTTCAAAAACTTACAACAGAAGATAAGCAACAAGACCGAACATCTGGGTTCAGTTTATGAGCTATCTTGATCTGGCTCGCATAATCCAATGCAACCACTAAAAGAGAATCTACTGTACATTGTTGGCTAAGAGAATGGAAGTGTTAGATTGTAGAACATACTGTGTATGCAAATATAGATCCATCACTGTTGAACGTGCTGCAAGGAATCGGCTGAGGGCATCTTGACATGGCCTGACAATTAAATGTATGCGACACAAATTACGAGTGTACAAACTAGAGTGTATAGAAACAGTGGTGTCCCAAAAATGAAGGAACAACTTCTTTTATGTATACATACACATGAAATGAGACAACCAAGGGGACAACACCAAATGAGATGAAAGCAAAGAACGTGAAAGACATGTGACAAGATTAGATCAGAACGTGCAGCGCATGTGCACAGGATTAATAAGTAGAAAAAAAAAGAAGCAATGACCAAGCACATAGAACTTTTCACATGGTTACCTTCAGCCTCTGTTTACTGTCCTTATCCCAGAAATTGAAAGCACCATCAGATCCTGCAGTTGCAAAGGTGCCGTGTACCTACATAAACAAAAACTAAAACTCCAAATCAAGCAAACTAGGGCACAATTATGAAGGAATTCAATCATGCCAACCATGTGCTTAGATTCGTTAAGCTTCCAAGTAGGCCTCTCAGAAATTCTCAGAATCATACAAACACCCAAGGGAGGGAGGGGCAGGCACAATGCAGACATGGACATGGAGCTAGAAATCACTCTTTTTCAGCATTCCTTTAGAGTCAAACGATTTTAACTTCTAGATTGACCAAAACATCATTGATGAAGTTCCTGGTATACACAGTTTTCAATCTTAACATACCAGTACTCACATATTGACAAAAAGCCTATGGACCACCAATCATCATTCAGGATGACTCCTTCCATCAGTCTGCACTCAGAGCTAACCAGGTGGATTCTAATTTCTAACCACATGCTAAACCTAAAACTATGTGTGAAGGACAGAGAAATGCAAAATACTATTAAGTGCAGCTAGTTTCAGCCGCCTTCTAGCCATAACCTCGCAGATACAGTCATGTACCACGGGCTATTACCCGCTGTTACTGAGTGCAGTTGCAAAAAGGGTGAGGAAAAACAGAGCATGTGGGGAATGAAGTCAATCTAGAAGCATCCAAAGCTTACACTGTACCAAAATATTTTTGGTATCACTCCAAGCCAAAGTAAATTACCACTGATAAACAGATATGATTCTAGTTTCAAAAGGAGAAACATTATTCAAAAGAAAGCATCACATCAAGCAAAAAAGGAACCCAAACGAAAAGAATCTGCTCATCAATAAAGACGAAAATCCATAATAGCATTTTCTGTACATAATACATTTGGGGAAAGAAGATCAGAGAACAGAACGTACAGGATGGAAGTTCAACGAGTTGACAGAATAGATCTCAGTGCCCTCTCTGTGACATTTAAATGTGAAGTTCTTGCTTTGTTGTGAATCATCCAGATGATGAACGCCAACTCGTCCTTCAATTGAACCAACCTAGAAGAAAGGGTATTCAAATTTCAATAATCATACAGGATACAAGAGAATATTAATCACTAGGAAAGTCATGACTCATGACCATGTAGAAGGCAAGATAATAGGCCTCTACACCAGCAATTTGAGCAAGACCTAGGAAGTAAAACTAAATCATGAGAATCACTAAAGATTGACCCTTTAAACACAATAATATATAAGATGTACGTATGAAAATATTCATCCTGTTGCCACCAAATTGCTACATAAGAACTCAGGAAAAGTTTCCAACAAAAAGAAGTTTCCACAGATACAAGAATATAAGACAATTTGAGATGGACAAGACGAACAAGATAGCAATAGAAAAGCCAATATCTGAAACCCCCCCCCCCCCCCCAAAAAAAACCCCCGCAAAGACACAAAAGAAAACTTCACGATTCCAACCTTTCCGTCTTCAAGTTCTTCCTTTATGAAAATGCAACAGTGACGATATTGGCTGTCAGAGTTTTATGGGCACCCATATCCTTCCATAGAAGTGAGCAAGTAATGTCATTACTGAGAGTGGGATATAGCTACATAACATATTGAGTATTGCCTACTAACCAACTTTTCACAAGTGCAAAAATATGATAATAAATGCATTTACAGTAATAAATGTAAAGAGGAATGAAAATGTTAATTTGACTTTCACATCATACACAATCTGTGTTTAAAAAAGCGAGCTCGAGGCGCGCCTAGTCCCACAAAAGCCTAAAGCCCACCCTGCTACGCCTTGGAATGGGTGAGGCCCACCCAATTTTTTAAAGCATGCTCTTTTTTGGGCTTTTCTGGACTTTAGACCAAGGGGCAAAAAGCACGAAGCCCGCGCTTTATAGATCATAACGACCATTTGAAAACAAAAGGCGGAAAAACCTTTAAGGGGCCTCGATCCCTCTTTTTCGTGGACACCTTTTACCTTTTAATCAAGCTGCTACTGGAAGCAAACAAAGCGTACTACTTTTGCTAAATTTGAGTTTGGAGCTGGAAACCCTAGTGACAACAACCTGGTAAGTGCTTTGTTCTCCTTACAGATTTCCTTCTTCAACCTTCTCGTCCTTGTCTGATATTTGACACCCATAGGAGATTTTTCTTTGTTCCCTTTTTTTTTGATAGGGCTTCAAGGAAGTCGAAATGGTGCCTCCTATAGTGCTACCGAACCCTTGCTTTCTTTTTTGTTTTTTTGCTTCTTAATCTTTCTCCCTTTCTTTCGATCTCTCTCAAACTCTCTTACACTACCTCCCGCCCTCTCCTTCTCCCTCTCTCTTTCTCTCTCTGTGCCTGGCAGGCTGGCACCATGTGTTATGTTTTTAGGGTTCAATTCATAGCAAGCCAATTGAGCTGTGTGTTTAATGCTTTAATTATAATTTGCTGTGTTTAATTAATTCCTTTTTTTGGGGGGGGGGGAGATTGGTGAAAATCACTTATTTGATGCCATTATCTAGCTTCTTTTCAAAGACATATGGTTTGGGAATGATTTTCAAGCATTTTTTAGTCAAAGTGCGCCTCTCATTTAAAAAGCATGCGCCTTCGCCTCGAAGCCTACATCCTGGGGCCCAACACCCTTTGCATTTTTTTGCGCCTCGAGCTTTCTTTAATCTAAGCACACACTTTATACCTCATCCAATGAACCTTTAGCAAGAAATAAACTCCAAACTTCTAATAGGCTTCAATAACAAAATGTTATTCAGTTTCTTCTTCTGAGACAAACATCGCCCGCCCTCAGGAAGGCTAAAAGATAACATCCAAAAGCCAATTCGAAAAAGCCGCTAAATTTGAAAAGAAACCATATTTGTTTCAGAGAAAATTAAGCAAAATACTCACTGATACAAGATGTGCAAGTAAGCTTGATTGCCCACGACTTACCTAACTCTCAAAACTCTGGTTTTCAAGATTTGAAGAAATGAAATAATTGTCTGCAGATACACTTTAGATTCATTTTGGATCAAAGTGCGTGCCACCTTTGTTCAATGAAGTGAAAACAAGGCCAATACGTAAACCTATGGCTGCATTGACAATGTTTTGAAGTCACCGCTACCATGAAACTCAACATTGCTAATTTGCACAGAATTCACAGGGGGAAGGCCATTACAAAAACACCATTGCACTCAGCTCAAAGGCCTCTAATTTTTCATCAATGTCTATTATGTTACCTATTTATGTAATTGTGATGCCTGTTATATTTGCAATACATTATCTAATTTATATGAGTATTCATTCATACGGTCCATTTGATTAGCGTTTGGGTATATTATGTTAAACACAATCATCCTTAATCTAACATTATACAAGAATTCAGCACAACAGAACTTCCATAATGAGTCTGCAAAATATTAGTGATGCAACAACCCATTACGCATCTCCCACAGCATGAGTTGGCAAATTTTTGCTAGATTGCAATCACAATTACATCATGAACCCTTGAATTTGTCATAGAATTTCAGCCAGCAACAATGTTTTGCTAAACAAGACATAAATATATAGATGAAATAAAGTCATTTAGTTTAACCCACCATTAAATGTACCAAGCAGGTGAAAGTTACCAGACATGTTCATAGCAGCCAAGCCCCCCCCCCCCCCAAAAAAAAACCCAAAACAAGGCCCAGAAAAAAGAAAAAAGAAGCAAAAATACATGGTGCACATACAAAAAAGACGAAAGAGAAGAAGCAAATGACAACAGATGTGCACTCTTACCAGGAAACCTTGCTTGTCTGGAAATGCTTCAACACACCTTGTCTGGTATTTGAGAGGTGACATAATTCTTTTGAACTCTGTCTGTTCATCAGAAAATGCAAGAACAAGAATCATTTACACCAAGACCTAAGACCACATATAAAATATGCAAAACGCAAATGAATGGTTAAATATAATCACATCACTCTCATCTCCATCCTTCGATGACAACTCCCTAGGAGGAAAAATAAAGGCAATCCATCCAAGCGTAGGTCCACTTTCTCTAGTTAAAATTCACGGAAAAAGGCATTTCTGGGAGACTTATTTGCATATTAAAATGCCCAATTCAACAAGGGGATCAAAGATGGAGGTCCATTATCTGAAAGTCCCAATCCACGCTAGGAC
Organism: Carnegiea gigantea; assembly: GCA_029747015.1. NCBI lineage: Eukaryota > Viridiplantae > Streptophyta > Magnoliopsida > Caryophyllales > Cactaceae > Carnegiea > Carnegiea gigantea. Next base: position 59,386 of record JAKOGI010002442.1, read on the forward strand.
TAGGAGTTCATGACAGATGAAGAATGTACAAAGCCCAAGACCAACTAGGCAGTAAGCAAGCCCAATGTCAGAACTAATTCATCAGAAGCGGGGTCACCTGACGGATCAATTCCATTACGGACCTCAAGGTTAGGATAATAATTTTCTAAACCCACAACTTCAAAACCGATTTTTCTGTCCATCCAACTTTGGGGCAAATAACTTCTAGTACCAAATTTGACTAGACTAACTTTTTAAATTATATATAGTACCCTACGTTTTTGAAATTTGCATTTTTAACGTCAAGCCTTAAAAACTTACTTTCAAAGATTTTAAATATGTGCATGTGATATTCTTCTCACAAGTACAACTCGAAGCCCTTTTTCATCTGGCATTAGAGCCACGTGACAAAAAACAATTAAAATAATTAAGTTAATTACTAGTTAATTAAGCTAATTAACTATGTTTAATGCTTGAATCGTCATCCGCTTGTCCTGCTCCTAATTATTCGCATATTGTGCACTTACCAGAAGAAATCACTTCATTAGCACTGCAATTAAAGTATATCACTGATATAATCTTACAATTAAAGGCGAAATTAACAAAAATTAAGACTGAAGTTAATGAGATAAGGAAGCAGAATTATCTGTAATCCATCTTTCTTTGATCAACGAAATCAGACATAGCGAAAAATCTGATTTAAGTATTAGTACTCTATTTCAACATAAACATCATTTCCAAACCTAAAAAACAAAAATACATTTCCTTTGCGTGACACAAAAATCAAAAAAGAGCCAGGATGGCCTATTTGAATGGATGGTAATGCCTTTTGGATTGTCTAATGCTCCCAGCACATTTATAAGACTCACGACTCATGTTTTGCAACCGTTCCTAGGGTAGTACTTGGTGGTGTATTTTGATGACATCTTAGTGTATAGCAAGTCTAGAGAGCAATGCATTGAGCATCTTAGGCAACTTTTCCGTATTCTTACACAGGCAAAGCCCTTTGCTAATCTAAAGAAGTGTGTCTTCCACCCCAAGCTCTCTTCTTAGGGTTCATCGCATCTACACAGGTATCCTTGTTGACCCATCTTTGTTGACCCTAACAAAGCAAAAGCCATTATAGAATGGCCTAAACCCAAGAGATTCATTAAGCACTTAACTCTGTTATGTCTCCCATTACACCCTGAAGAAAGGGTCATTCAGTAGACTTGTAAAACAACGTCTGCCTTTAGGGGAATTAACGATAGCATGTCATCCAATATCGTCCTTAGGTACCCGGACTTTAGCAAGGTCTTTGAGGTTGCTTGTGATGCCTCTAGGTATAGCATTGGGCAGAGTACAGAGGTAGAAGGGCCAGTCTACAACATTCTTTTGCGAAGAGGTTAGTGATTCTAGGCGGATTAACTATACCACCTATTGAAAGAATTATACGCCCTACCTTAGTCCTTTCACCATTGGAGGCATCACTGTTTACCTCTCGAATTAGTTGTGTATTCGGACCATAAAGCCCTTAAGCACATGAATTCCGACTCTAGTGTCAATCCTCAGCATGCTAGGTGGGTTGAGTATGTTAGTGACTATCCTTTCGCGATGATGGTCAGACTCATCATTTCACAGGGCATACCCGTGTCGACAAGACACGACCCAGGTATAGACAAGGAATACGTGCCCGACTCGGGTGATTGCACTTGTACACTGCTGGCGGCAACGAGTTGGGGCTAGGAGAAAGTTACCTAGTTTTGATTCACCTCCTCCTAGGATTTCTTTCAATTCCTTGGGATGGCCCAAATTTGAGCCGCACCGACGTCGACGTGCCGTAGGCATGGAAGGAAGATGAAGGAAGGAAGCATCTAATAGTTGCTAATGAAGGAACCATAGAAGGACAAGGACAAAGAAGAAGATGATTCATCAAGTCGTCCTATATTTGCATTGTTCATCAGTTTCAGACTCTTGGAAAGAGAAAGAGAATTGGAAGTAATATTTAATTGGCTTTTAGGAAGAAGAATTCCAAGAAAGAAGAAATTGATTACCTTTAAAGGGACCTATAGAGTTGAAATTGCTTTCACTTAAGCCCTGTTCTTTTCGTGGGTCAATTCTAAAATACCAACCTCAACCCGCTTCAACCTACTTTAACCCACTTTCACTATTTTAACCAAGTTCAATTTATCATATTAAAAAAAAAATTTCAACCCACTTCAACCTACCTCAACCTACTTCACCCTTTTACCCACTCCCATTTACCTACGAAAAGAATAGACTCTTAACTCTGGCAATGGCAGGATTTAGTTGCCCTTTTTATGGTTAAATTTTTTAATGTATGCTGCCGAGTTTTCTTAACCTTTTTTTAAATAAAAAGGTCTTACTCCTAAACCAAAAAAGTCTTAACTTTACTAAATTATTCAAATTTCCATTGCCTATCATTGTCCCCTCACCTAGGGATGGGCGTGGGGTGGGTTCAGATCAGGTTGAGCCATACCCGCACCCATACCTACTTACAAAAATAATACCCATAACCATACCCATTAGGTTTTAGATGGTTGTACCCATACCCATACCTATAGGATTTTCCGGGTTTAAGTGTTTTATTTGGGTATATAGAAAGTGTGCAAAGTGTTACCCATATTCAACCCACATTTGCATACATGCCATATTTGATTAGCAATTTCAAACGACGCTACTAAAATTTATACCTAGGTAAACTCACAGAGGTTAAAATTGTAAAACAATTTAATTTTTCATTTCTACATAAATAAATACTAATACTCTCATCGTTACCCTTACCATTATCTATTAAGTACCCATATCCTCATACCCATGTCCAACTTTTTGGTATGGATCCCCGTATCCTTTGTCTTCACTAATACCAAGTCGGACACACAGATGTGTACCCATATCTGACACTCCATACCCGGAGTCCGAGCAAATTAGTTTTGTTGTCCTTAAGCATAAGACTAGTGCTAAGAACAAGGTTTCTAACACTCTCAAATCGCACTGGTTAGCTTTTACGAACAATGTAGGTCGGAGTTCTAGGTTATGACAAGCTCAAAGCTGCTTACTCATCTTGTTTTGACTTCTCCCTCATTAATACCAAACTTCTGGCCGAAACCGCAAACACCAGGTTGACTTTGTCATTCCTGATGGTTACCTATTTCAAGGCTCTAAGTTATGCACTCCTAGGACATGGTTTCAAGACTTCTTGGTTTAAGAGATGCATGCTAGGGGTTAGCTAGTCACTTAAGTAAAGATAGGACCATTGCATTAGTTGCGGATTGCTTCTATTGGTCCTCTCTAAAAAGAGATGTCTATCGAATTGTGTCTCAATGTCACATCTGTAAGTTAGGTAAAACCAAGAGACAATACTAGACTTTATAGTCCTCTTCCCATACCACATGCTCCTTGGAAAGACATTAGTATGGACTTTGTGCTAGGTCCACCAAAGACATCTTGTGTCTTGATTCGATTCTGATTGTCGTCGATAGGTTTTTAAGATGGCCCATTTTATTTCCTGTAGCAAGACTGCTAATGCTTCATATGTTACTAAGTTAGTCTTTCGTGAGGTGGTTAGGTTGTATGCAAGGATTCAAAATGCAGTTTGGATCGTGATTGTTGTTTTGGTTGCGGTACGTAAAACTTGTTCTAATGCGACAATCGCGTTGAATATTGCAGTTGGTGTCGGGCAAAACAGCGGTTCGTCCAAGTCTGAAACCTTTCTGATACGGCCACTTTGTCGCGAAATGGCCACGTTTTGAATCCATAGCAAGTTTTCCTACATCAATTGTGTCTGATAGGGATGTCAAGTTCATAAGCTATTTTTGAAAGACCTTATGAAGCTTGTAATTGTATGGTACTACTCCGAAGTTTTTTGAAGCTGAAGTTTTTTGAAGCCTTTCATCCTCGAACGGACGGGCAAAACTGAAGTTGTTAATCTCAGCATTAGTGAGCTTCTAAAATGTGTTGGAGGAGAAACAGGCAAACTTGGGACTTGAATTTGTCCCTTATTAAGTTTGCATATAACAATGCAGCCAATAGGTCCACAGATAAGAATCAAGAATCCTTTTGAGGTTGTCCATGGTTACTCCTGTCGTATCCCTTGTGGCCTACTTCCCCTTCCACCTGATGCCCGAGTATAACAATCTGCATCCACGTTTGCATAGCATAGTCATGAAAATGCTGAGATTTGATGCAAAATTGCTTTGAGTAATGAAAGTTATAAACAACTTTCAGTTGATGTGCGTCATTCATCTGTGAATATTTGATGTGGGTGATTTTATTATGACCCGTATTCAACCTAAACAATTACACAAACACTCCCTCAAAAAGCTTTATGGTCGTCCCTTGGGACCTTACCAGATCAATCAAAAATTGGGATCTAATGCTTATGTACTTGAGAGTTTGGGCATTAGTCTTATTTTCGATGTGGAGGATCTAACTCTTCATCGAGGTCCCTTTGAGCCTCCTTGTCTCTCTTTTGGCATTTCCTAGGTTCCCACCTTTGGCACAACCACATACTAACATTCAGGCAATGTTGAATGACGACTGTGTCATCTTCTTGTCGTGGGTTTCGTCATTTCCTTGTGCAATGGTCAGCCTCGCCCAGTTAGATGCTATTTGGATTAATTGGATTACTGAAGATGAGTTTCGTGCTTTGAATCTAGCTCTACTAGAGTGGTACCGATGGAATCGAGTTTTTTTTCCGGTTGGAGGGAATGATGCATTATCTACTAAGTAATTTTATGGGAACGTATACTCTAGGAAGCATAGAAATTCAGGAACTTAGGGATTCTTTTTTAGGAAAATAATTATCTTTGGTCATATCTTATTTTCCTATCCTAGTTTAGCTTTTTCATTATCTTCTAAATATTTTTTTATCCTTTTTTAACTATATTAATTCCTATATAAACCTCCTCATATAATGAGGAGAGGCATATGTGAATTGATTGAATTGAACTTGAAGAATATTTGTGAGTGTTCACTTATTTATGTGAGAGTTTCTTGGTATAGGAATTACTGTTAAAGTGTCCTATATCAATTTGCGTCCTCCATAATCATGTTATTGGAATGGCACGAAAAACAACCAGCCACGAATTTCCACGCCCACTATCTGCCTAGGTATGGATAGAGGGACTAAAGAGAAGAGGAGAATGAATTTATGAGCCATCAATACCATATTGATGGCTGCAATAAGTAATTACCGTACTCATTCATCTACAATGACGTAAAATTAAAAATTAAAAAAAGGCAGGACAAGCAAAGCCAAAATTATTTCACGTGAATCCACCTGTAAAAAATGGATAAATCTATCACCGTGCTGATTCAGAGAAGGGGAAAAGACAATGCCAGAAAAAAGAGATGCAGCTAGTCAGCTACTCATCCCTGCCTTTATTTGTTTATTTATTTATTGATTTCCCTCAATTCTTTCTATGGAAGGGGCAGCTTTTTTTTTTTTTGGGGGGGGGGGGGAGTGTGACAACAGACAAGGAAACACCATTGACTGTCCTCCATTTTACACATCAATTGCAAGAGAAACAACACCATTCCACACCAAAGGTGAATAATTAGTCCTTTGAGATCAAGATAACCAATGAACTGATATTTTTCCGGTAAGATAAGCTGCTATGATGTTGCTGCCTACAAAGTTCTGTAATAAGAGCAATGACAGGCTTTTTTGTTTTTTTGGGGGGGGGGGGGATCGAAACTGTAAAGCTCTCTAGATATATATGTTACCTGAGGGTTCTGCAAATTGAAAACTATCAGATTTCTATCTGCTGTACCAACGACCATAAGAGGATGCCTTGCCGTCAATGCATAGCAACGCTCCGGGAGTAGTTGTGTGTGGACAGGATTCGGCTGTCTGGTGTCCCAGTATCTGAAATTCAATTGTTCACAATTTAGATATTCACCAGCAATATCATGAACCAAGTGCAAAATTCTATACAAGTGACTTATCCTCCTGTATGTCCTCTTTATGTTTAGGTACCAAACAATCACAGGAAAAGACACAGCTTTATAGAATTTCATCAATTTCAGTGAGGAATACATTCAGCGATTGGTTTACACATCCAATGCCCACATTGTTGGTACAAAAAGAATCCAGGATGCTATAAATAGAGCACAACGAAAGCAGAATGCACTAAGTGCTTTTGGTCATTAAGCTTCTTTTTTTTCCTGGGGGCGAGGGAGAGCCATATTTCACTTTTTCGTATCCCAAATTATCATATCAAACAATGATTAATCGGTTTCAGCTTGAAAAAAATGGAACCTACTTGTTGAAGAAAATAATACTAGAAGCGTACGTATTTATTCTTAAGGAGCAATAATGGTCTACTCCCACCTGGCCACGTTACAGAAAATATTATAAGTAGACACAAAAGCCCCAACCCTTCTAAGTGATACTAAAAGGAAAGAATCAACAATGTGCTCACCTAAGCGTTTTGTCCCAGCTTCCAGTGACCAACACATTCATCTCAGGGATCCATGCCATCTCTTTAATGGGAGCATCATGCATAGCCACTGTTATCGGTTGGCCACCAGACAACAAAGGCCACATCTTTACCTGCTTGTCACAGCCTCCAGAAAAGACAGTTGTTCCATCATCCTTCCATGTGGAGCACAGCACCTAAAGCCAAGACAATGGATTCCTGAGTATTGGCAATTTGGCATCTCATGCAAAAGGGAACTGAATGATTCAGCATATTCTCCTATGGTTTTCAATCAATAAGAACTACAACCAATTTACCGGCTGATCATGAGATATAAATGCCTTAGGCGTGGCACTAACATTGGTCCCACTCTGCACGACCTCCCAACAACGGACCTGCAATGCACCAAATGCAAAGCACAAATTATCAATAATCAGGGGACCAGAACTCAAACAATAACCACTGTGTCGCTTTTCAATTCTTTTACACTGAATATTTATCACATTTTAAAAGTTATATCCAACAGAGAAAGGATTCCAAATGCACCACTGACGATCCCTTCATTAACACAATAATGAATCATCTAAGTCTCTGAAAAGAGGGAAATGAATGCAACATTGTTGGAATACACCATGTAGGACATCGTCTATGCAACTGCTCCTCCTTTAAAGTCGCACAACTAATTGAGACAACACCTAAGTTTATGCTCCCTCAAAAAAGAGTGGTCGGCTAATTCACTCATTGTGCTACAACAAGACGAAGAAAAATTAAATACATCACTTCCATTCTTTCTGCAACTTGTAAAGAGACATCAAATCTATCTAATATGAGCAGATGTTCAGCTCTTCACCTTCAGTTTTGACACTTCATATATAAGCACCCAACCTGATGGACAGTATTCGACTCTTTTTCTACTACAAACCAATCTTTTCAGGCAAAAAATACTTGTTGAACTTTGAAGCCTAACTGGAATGCACCTCAACCTCAAACTTTATGAAGCTTATTGCGTATTTTCTAAAGCACTGCGACAGCATATGAACCTCACTATGGAAATTGTGCATGTAAAAGTTCTTTGCCAATTAGTTCTTAGTTGTTAGCTGATTGTTTAGCTAATTTATTAATGGCGAGCATCTGTTGTTCTATGAAAAGCCCATAGTTCTTTTCCGTTGCCTTTTCCTTCATAATTCCCCCAATAGGTTCTCCGAAAAGTTCCTTAATGAAGATTTCTGATCCCCAAAAGTTCTTCAGAAAAGCTAAGCTATCAAACATATTAATTATTAAAAAGAGGTTTGACTTGCCACATAAGCTAATTCATCCTATAGAGCTCAATAAAAGGTCTTCGGTAAATGCTCCTTCTAAAAAACTTGTGTTTTGTTCGTATCTCTAAATTTTCACTGTATATGTCACTGATGTCCCAAGACCCAACACAGATTGCTTCTCATACCAGTACGGGGGTGATTGATTTTGTCCGAAGGAAGGACAATAAGTGAAAATGGTTTCAAAAAGAGGCTTGGGGTCCTATCTCCAAGAACTTTAGTATGTTCGTCTTTTCTTTACATTGACCTAATCTCCCAAGTCCCAACATCAAGTTATATATATCAATGAGCACCCTAATTGAGCTGGAATACACTTTTCGTTCCCTGTGGTGGATGTAATTAATAAATTGAAAGCAAAGTTAATAAACACACAGGAAACATACAAAGCAAACCATTAAGAAATACCAACCTGGTTATCCCATGAAGTGGCCACAAGATGATTAGCCTTGGGACTGAAAGAAAGACTTGAGACAGAATCACTGGGAGGTTGAGGCACCTGAAGCATAACAAATTGACAAACCCAAAACAAAAATGTCAAGCAAACTGCCTTGTATCTAAAGTCACTACATTCCAAGCTCTAACTACAATCATTGCAGAAATTCGACAGGTTCACAGTTCAAGGTTTCAATTCCCCAAAAAAAAAAAAAAAAGATTCCCCAAAATACTCTAAAATTTCAAAATGCAGTACCTCGTATGACTTATTTGGATTATGATTCCCAAGAGACGAAAACGTGGACATCTTTTAGCTGAAAAACGAACAGAAGCAAGTGAGCAAAATCAAAATTCTCGAATTCTACTCTAACACATCAATAGTAAGTAACAATCAAAGGATACCAGAAACAGAACCTTTGAGAATTCTAAGATGCAAGGAGAGAGAAAGAGCGAGCGAGGAAGGCAGAAACTTTGAGAATATGCAGAAGTAGATAGAGAGAGAGAGAGAGAGAGAGACAGAGAGAGGACAGGGCGAAGGGTTTTAAATGGAAGGAGGGGAGAAACCGCGCGTCAGCGTCGGAAGAACGCCCCAGAGACAGAGGCTCTGTTTGGCAAAGAGCTTTTTGATCAAAAAAAACTTATTTGATCAAAATTAACTTTTTGATCAAATAAAAAAGTTAATTTGAGTGTTTGATGAAAGAGTTTTTTAAAAGAACTTTTTGGGTTTAAAAAGCTAATTTGAAAAGGTTAATTTTATGAGTTTTTTGAAAGAACTTTTTGAAAAATTAGCTTTTTATCTCACAACTTTATCAGAAACAACTAATTTTACCAAACAGTTTTTCAACAAACAGCTAATTCAAACAGCTAACTCAAACAGCTAACAGCTAACAGTTAATACAAACAGCTAACAGCTAACAGCTGTTTGCCAAATAGGGCCAGGTTAGTTTCCCATGGGGGCAAAATAGGAGGTACAATATTCCTTTGCTTACCGGGTAGCACTCGAGTAATCTTTGACAATCCCATGAATCACCATCGTGTTTGATCGTCTTTTCAATAAGGATACGTAAGGTCTTCGGTACTCTAAAAACTTGATTGAAATCGGTCAAATGACTTTAGTTTTGATTTCTAAAAAAGTGAAACTACTTTAATCAATTCTAGTTTAGATTTTCAATTAAATAATCGGAATGAGAACCTAGAACTTATTTATAAAAAGAAGGACAATGAATACTGTCTTTTGATTTTTTACTACCCTTGCTTTTGCTTCTCTATTCTTTTTCTATTTGATTTTTTCTTTACAGAAATTGAATCTTCAAATAGCAAATTTATCGCAATATCAGTTGCAGTTCTATTACTAATTGAAGGATAAATTATCATATTTTTCAAGTAACTCAGATTAAAAAAATATAAACTTAATAAATTATCTTTCTTTTTTGTGTAAAGATTGAAAATGAAGGTAGGAAAAGATCAAACATCTCGTATCCCCTCCAAGTTAATAAGAAAATGTAATCTATTAGGTCATAAAATTTCAACATTAGGCGTGACGAGTACCCTAGAATCGGAGCCAAAACCTGAGGTTCCGGTTCCGATTTTCAATTTTTTAGGCAAGTATCCGGAACCACTCACCCCTATTTTTCAAGGCTTGCTCCATTGGGGCATGTTCTTTTCTACTTATCATTAGCATTCAGCAACTTTCAGGATAATTCAGCATCATTCAACACAATCCAGTGTTGTTAAGTACTTATTGAAAATACCTAGTTATATTTCCTCAATCATTCAGTATGTTTCAACATGTTTTTGCATGATCCAGCATATTTTAGCATGATTCAGCATGTTTCAATATGTTCAATAATTAGCACCAATAAGTACTTCTCATAAGTCGAAAAGAACATGTCCCTATTTTGAAGATTGTGAAGTGTAAAGTTATAGATATTGCGATGGGGACCATCTCATTGAACCCTCTAACCTCTCTCCCTCAAGCTTATGAGAGCCCAGCAACACCAAGGAAGTCAAGGAAATTCAGCCATTGGTCAGACACATCATAATTCAGCCCAATAGCAACCTACCCAGTTCAATCGAAAATTGACCCGAATTTGTCTGTCTTTTGGGACCAACTACTGAGGGGATAATTGCCTGCATTGGCCACGCTCTTTAAGTTTAAGATGTTAGCTTTTAAATAAATCAAGTTTCAAGGCATTTGGAGATCATTTGCTAAGTCAACCAGCAACGTCTTTCAGATGGTGCAGTTCCGGCGCAAGTCCAGTGAAGGGCAGATTCAAGGGGAATTAAGTTGCTTACCAAAGTCCATTCTTTTTGAAACTTTACGGCATGAAAGTAGACATAAATATTTATCAAGTCAAGTGCCCAAAGGGTCCACAAAGTACCCCCTTGTGCTGCTATTATCCAGCGAAAAGGATAACAAAATTCCCTTTACCAGGTTATACGCTAGCCGGTACAAGGGTGATGTTTTCCTTGGGTTTCTCTTGTACTTTTGCTGCAAGTTGACTTGTACTAGTGTAATTAGGCTGCCTAGAAAGCTTGACACCTGAATTGGGAGCATTATTAGTCCTAATGAGGTGGCCCAAGGTGGGATTAGACTTGCTTGCACTAGGGGTGGCCGAATTGACCCCTCCCCACTCCCCCTTTGTACTTTCAGTTCCTTAGCTGGTTTTGAGGATGGAATTGGCTGACTTGCTTCTTTAAAAGCCAGCCACTTCCCTCTTGTTTTTCATAACTTTGAATGAATGCAAAAGCTTGAGTTAGAAAACTCTCTCTACTTCTCTTGAAATCCTAATGTTATATCTTGAGTGTGGCAACCTCAAGTGGGTCTCTAGGTCTTCTTGATTCAACTAAGAAGGTGATTAAGTTCTGTAACTTAGTTGAACTAAGAAGATTGCCCAAGTGTGTGTGAACCAAGGTGGGTAGTCGAACCATCCTTGCTAACCCACTTGCATTCTATCCTTGTTCTTGTTTTCTTTGATTACATCTCTCTACCATACCCGTATGCATTCTTGAATCCCTTTTGCATCCTCTTGCATTAGTGAAGCTAGAATACATCAAGTGGTATCAGAGTTTAGGATGCCCTCCTGGGCAAGCTTCCATCCCCAAACACAATTCACAAAACAGCCCACAAACACACTCCTTTGTCAAGCATTCTGCCGTGCCCAGGCAGAACTTCAGCACGGCCACACCGTGCCTAAGGAACACGACAGTGCCTCATTCTTGCACGCGCATTTTAGTGTCAGCAACTGAGCACAGCCATACTGTGCCACCCAGCACATCCGTGCCTTCCACTCTCCGTCCGAAAACAACAATTCTTCACTCAAAAGCCAACATGTCTTCTAGCCTTACTCCTGAGCTAGTGGCTTAAGAGAAAAGGCCGAATTGGAAGCCCAAGTCAAGTATTTACAATCACAACTTGGCTAAATGTTACAAGAGAAGAGAAGGAACTTGAGGAGTTCTAGAAGTGTCAGCAAGCAAGCCAATTCGGATGACTCCAAGGAGGAAGAAAGTAACTCACTTGGTGACTCCGGTGAGGATGTGTATGCAAGGAGATCAAGGAGGCACCATAGGCCTCATAACCGAAGTTACAATGACTTCAAGTGGACATCCCTAAGTTTGAAGGTCAACTCGATCCAGACTTGTTCTTAGATTGGCTCCAAACGGTTGAAAGAGTCTTTGAATTCAAAGACATCCCCGATGAGAAGAAGGTAAAACTTGTTGCTTTAAAGCTTAGAAAGTATGCTTCTATTTGGTAGTCAAATGTTGTGACTAAGAGAGTTAGGAAAGGGAAAGGGAAGATAAGAACTTGGGAGAAAATGAAGTCCAAACTTATGTCCAAGTTTTTACCACCCCACTACTGACAAGATAACTTCCTTAAACTCCACCACCTCAAACAAGGGTCTAAGAGTGTAGAAGAGTACACTAAAGACTTTGAATAATTGCTTTGAAGTGTGATTTGGAGGAGGATGAGTCTAAAACTTTGATTAGATATTTGAGTGGTTTGAATGAGGAGATTGCTCATGTGGTTGAACTTCACCCTTATACTTCTTTGGATGAGCTCAGTGCCTTAGCTCATAAAGTGGAATTGCAAAAAAGAGTTAAGAGCAAGGGCATGGCTTCTAAGCCTAACCCGCGGCCTTACCTATTCCAAAAGCCCTCCTACAACCCTCCTAAATCTGCCCAAAATCCAAACCCGAGACCCTCCCCACCTAATGCCCCACGAACCCCCCCAAAACAGCCCCTTATACCCATTGACAAGATGAGATATTTTCGTTGCCAACGTCTCTGGTCACTATGCATCCGAATGCCCCAACAAAAGAGTGGTCGCTTTGGCCGAATACCAAGCTTCTTGTGAGGAGCTAGAGGAAGACAATGATGAAGGAGAGAAGGAGCTTCTCATGACTGAAGCCCTTGAAGAAGTTAAAGAGGGACCCGATAAAGGAGAGATGCTTGTGATTAGAAGAGGCTTGAGTGGTCTTGCTTCTCAAAATGATTTGGAACAAAGGGAAAACATCTTCCACTCCTGGTGCACCATGAAAGGGAAGGTTTGTTCTCTCATCATCGATGGAGGAAGTTGTGCTAATGTTGCTTCAAAGACTCTTGTGGAGAAGCTAAAGCTTTCGGTTTCCCCACACCCAAGCCCTTACACCATCCAATGGCTCAATCAAGGTAAAGGCTTGCAAATCTCTTCTCGGTGTTTGCTTAGTTTATCTATTGGTAAGAGTTACAAAGATGAGATTTGGTGGGATATTGTGCCCATGGATGCTTGTCATGTCCACTTGGGACGTCCATGGCTCTTTGATAGAAGTGTGATGCATGATGGCCGTTTAAACACATGCACCTTCACCAAAGATCATAAGAAAATCACCCTCATCCCTCTCAAGCCCACCTCTCAAAGAAAGCCCCAAGACACTCCTAGCATGGATGTCTTCCTTACTACCCTTCTTGATTCCTAACTCGATGAATATGATGATTTTAAAGAATGGATTTTACTTGGCCATGAACCGGCTGAAGCTAAGGATTCTTCCCATCCTTTGCTTATTCCCCGCTTAAATGCCTTTGAACATGTCTTCCTAAGTGAGGTACCCCAGTGCCTCCCTCCCAAAAGATCTATCCGATAAAAATTGACCTTATTTCCGGTGCCACACTTCCAAACAAGCCGGCCTACCGTATGAACCCTCAAGAAACACAAGAAGTGCAAAGGCAAGTAGATGAGCTACTAGCTAAGGGCTTGATCCGTGAGAGCCTTAGCCCTTGTGCCATACCGGCCTTGCTTGCCCTAAGAAAGATGGGTCCATAAGGATGTGTGTGGATAGTAGAGCAATCAACAAGATTACTATCAAATATCGTTATCCTATTCCAAGATTGGAAGATCTCCTCGATGAGCTACATGGAGCCACCATCTTTTCTAAAATTGATCTTAGAAGTGGCTATTACCAAGTTCGGATTTTTGAAGGGGATGAGTGAAAAACGGCTTTCAAAACCAAAGGAGGACTTTATGAGTGGCTAGTTATGCCCTTTGGTTTGAGAAATGCACCAAGCACTTTCATGAGGCTTATGAACCAAGTTCTAAAGCCCTTCCTTGGCAAGTTTATTGTTGTCTACTTTGATGACATATTGGTGTATAGCAAGAGTGAAGAAGAGCATGTCGATCACCTACACCAAGTCTTGAGTATTCTAGCTCAAGAAAAGCTCTATAGAAACTTAGAGAAATGTCACTTTTTCTCCTCCCAAGTCATCTTCTTAGGATATGTTGTTTTGGCCTAAGAAATTCATGTTGATGAAAGTAAAATCAAAGCCATCCGTGAGTGGCCCGTTCCCACCTCCACTCAACAACTGCGAAGCTTTCATGGTCTAGCCTCTTTCTATAGGAGGTTTGTGAAGAATTTTAGCTCCATTGTTGCTCCCATGACCGAAGTTCTCAAGGCCAAATGGTTCGAATGGACCGAACAAGCTCAAAGGGCCTTTGAGGAAATCAAGTACAAGTTTACTAGTGCACCTGTTTTTGCCCTTCCAAGCTTCTCTAAAGACTTTAAATTGGAATGTGATGCTTCTAGTGTGGGGATAGGGGTTGTGCTATCTCAAAAAAAAGGCCCGTGGCTTTCTTTGGTGAAAAGCTCAACGATACAAAGAGGAAGTACTCCACTTACGACATGGAATTCTATGCAATTGTAAGAGCGTTAGAGCATTGGCGGCATTACTCGGTGGGAGGAGAGTTCATTCTTTATTCGGATCATGAAGCTCTCAAGTTCATATAAGGTCAACACAAGCTTAACCCAAGGCATGCCAAGTAGGTAGAGTACTTGCAAGCTTTCTATTTTGTGATTCATCACAAGTCGTACCAAATGAACAAGAGTGCGGATGCTCTATCAAGGAGGTACCTTCTCCTCTCTACTTTGGAGACTAGGGTCCTTGGTTTTGAGTGTGTCAAAGGGTTGTATGCCCAAGATGAGGATTTCAAGAAAATCTATGAGAAATGCACTAGCCATGCTCACAGATTGTTTCATTTGGAGCATGGGTTTCTCTTCAAAGGAACCCGGCTATGCATACCAAAGTGTGGGTTTAGAGCACGCTTGATTCAAGAGCTCCATGGTGGAGCTTTGACCGGCCATTTTGGCATTGAGAAGACTTGTTCCATGCTTAAGGAGCACTACTATTGCCCAAGCATGTCCAAGGATGTAGAGCATTATGTGAAAAAGTGTTCCACTTGCCAACTTGCCAAGAGTCACCTTGGGCCTCAAGGCCTTTACTCTCCACTCCTGGTTCCACATGGCCCATGGGAGGATTTTAGCTTGGATTTCATCACGGGATTGCTAAGGACGCAAAGACACAAGGATTCCATCATCGTAGTGGTAGATAGATTTTCAAAGATGGCTCACTTTGTGACTTGTTATACCACAAACGATGCCTCTCATATTGCTAATCTCTACTTCAAAGAGATTGTGCATCTTCACGGCATTCCAAAGAGCATGGTCTCGGATTGGGACACCAAAGTTCTTAAGTCACTTTTGGTTCACCTTATGGCGAAAACTAGGCATTCATCTAAAGTTTAGTACAACTTGCCACCCACAAATGGACGGCCAAATGGAGGTCACCAATCGTACTCTGGGAACCTTGCTTCAGGTTCTAGTCAAGAAAAGCATCAAGGGGTGGGATGAGTTGCTTTGCCATGCTGAGTTTGCCTTTAACCGAACACCAAGTAAGGCCACAAGCCTTTCCCCCTTTCAAGAGGTGTATGGTTGCAATCCGAGGACTCCCTTAGACTTGGTTTCAATTCCTAATCCAACTAAGTTTAGTTGGAAAGCCGAGAAGAGAGCAAAAGAAATCCAAGATGTTCATGTCAAAGTAGGAGAACGGATTGAGAAGTCTAATGAGCAAGCCAAGTCACATGCTGACAAGCATAGGAAGGAGGCTTATTTTCATCTTGGATATTTGGTGTGGATTCGCTTGAGAAAGGAGAGATTTCCATGCAAACGCAGTCCCAAACTCATGCTCAGGGTGGATGGTCTATTCAAAATAATTAAGAAGATTGGTCTAAATACATACAAGGTAGACCTCCCTGGTGAGTATGGAGCCTTTGCCACCTTTAATGTGGCTGACCTAAGCCCATATTATGAGGAAGATGAAGAGCTTCCAAGTTTGAGGTCAAACTCCAATTAAACCGAGGAGTATGATGGGGTCCATCTCATTGAACCCTCTAACCTCTCCCCCTCAAGCTTATAGGAGCCCAGCAACACCAAGGAAGTCAAGGAAATTCAGGCGTTGGTCAGAAACATCATAATTCAGCCCAAGAGCAACCTTCTTAGTTCAACCGAAAATTGGCCCGGTTTTATGTGTCTTTTGGGACCAGCTACTGAGGGGATAATTGCCTATATTGACCACCCTCTTTAAGTTTAATATGTTATCTTTCAAATAAATCAAGTTTCAAGCCATTTGGAGATCATTTACTAGGTCAACTAGCAACGTCTTTCAGATGGTGCGGTTCTAGCATAAATCCAACGAAGGGTAGATTTAAGGCGAATTAAGTTAACTTACCAAAGTCCATTCTTTTTGAAACTTTAGGACATGAAAGTAGACATAAATATTTATCAAGTTAAGTGCCCAAAGGGTCCATAAAGCACCCCCTTGTCCTGTTATTATCTAGCCCAAAAGACAACAAAATTCCCGTTACCCAGTTATACACTAGTTGGTACAAGGGTGATGTTTTCCCTGGGTTTCTCTTGTACTTTTGCTACAAGTTAACTTGTACTAGTTTAATTAGGCTGCCTAGAAAGCTTGACACCTCAATTGGGAGCATCATTAGTCTTAATGAGGTGGCCCAAGGTAGGATTAGACTTGCTTGTACTAGGGGTAGCCGAATTGACCCTTCCCCACTCCCCCTTTGTACTTTTGGTTCCTAAGCTAGTTTTAAGGATGGAATTGGCTAATTTGATTCTTTAAAAGCCAGCCACTTCCCTCTTATTTCACAACTTTGAATGAATGCAAAAGCTTGAGTTGGAAAACTCTCTCTACTTCTCTTGAAATTCTGGTGTTGTATCTTGAGTGTGGCAACCTCAAGTGAGTCTCTAGGTCTTCTTGATTCAACTAAGAAGGTCATTAAGTTCTGTAACTTAGTTGAACTAAGAAGATTGCCCAAGTATGTGTGAACTAAGGTGGGTAGTCGAACCACCCTTGCTAGCCCATTTGCATTCTATCCTTGTTCTTATTTTCTTTGATTCCATCTCTCTACCATACCCGTATGCATTCTTGAATCCCTTTTGCATCCTCTTGCATTAGTGAGGCTAGAATACATCATATTGTTGGATGTCAATAACAACTATTTTTATAAGAGCTAATACTTGTTTCATATTTAAAGGTTTAGTGTTAAAATTAAACTAATTCATTATTGTTTTGTATACGGTTTGGTGTTGTTCAATAGGAGGTGGGGTGTTTTCATTTAATTAGGATTATTTCACTCCATATACAGTGTTTTAGTTTAGTGGTTTTTTGATTCAATTTAATGTTGTTTAATAATACATTTGGTGTTTATAACCAAAAGTTTCAGTTTTGAAGATGCTTGAGCTCAGCTCATAACTGTCTAACATATTTGGATAAGCTAACTACTTGCTGACTAGGGTAGAGAAATAACAAGCTTCACTATTAATATGAGATCCCCCTATCAAGATGGAGTTGGTGGTGAATCTAACTATCCTAACCTTAAACAAACATAATCATGCTGAGGCTCATGGAATGGTCTTGTCAAGATGTCTAAATTCTGTCCTTTAGAGGACACATATGCTATTTGTAAGAAGCCTTCCATGAGCTTATCTTTCTTGTGGTGACAGTCATTACACAGGTGCTTAGTTCATTCATAAAATACCACATTTGCAGCTATGTGTTGGGTTAATTTATTATCACAAAACATAGGTATAGGTAAGGGCATTAGAACATACAAAACCTGTATCAATTGTGAAAGCCAGTCTAATTCTGACGTAGTAGCATACATGGATCCATATTCCGCCTCTGCTAAGAAATTAGACACTATCTTTTGTTTCTTAATTTTCCATGAAACCAAAGCAGAACCCAAAAAGATGGAGTAGCCTATCAAAGATCTTACTACACATTTGACCGCAGTTTACATCATAATAAGTAGTTAAATGAAAACTGAAACTTTTAGGATAGAATAAGCTTATGTTAGATGCTCCCTTCAAATATCCCAAAACATAACATATGGCTCGACAATGAGGTAATCTATGGTGTTTTAGAAATGGGCTCGAATGATGAACCACATATGAAATATACAGTTTTGTGAGGATGAGATAAAGTAGTCTTAGTTGACTAACTGTTATGTAGGCTTAAAATTAGTGACTTTAGGATAAATAAGGTCACCTCATATGTCTCAGTTGTTCTTTGTGAGTAGAAAACTGCTACTTGAGCTTGCATACATTAGGATATACATGACATTTTCGTGTTCGCTATAAGCTTTGATGCTTTTAATTTGACTTGTGTTATTTAACTTAATCTGGTGTTCTTTAGTACTTGGGTAAGTACAATGTAGTGTAAAATAGTTATGCATTTGGTGATAAGCACAAAAGGTTTAGTCTTTTAGATTGATATTCTTTGTAAATACACTGTTTTTGTTCATTACTTAATGTGCCATTGATATTGATAGGTCATAGTCTGAGGTAAATGAAACAAATTCTAACAAGGTGATCGAAGTTGTTGTAACTGATCTAAATCAAAGTGTTGTGTACATCAAAAAAACCTTTTAGTTATAAAACTTATCATATTCAAAGTCTAAAGTTACTACCTTATGCGTATATTTTCCATATTCAAAGAACTTCAGTTTCAAGAGTAAGGAACATGAATCTACTATCGGAGAAGTAAAATGGAAAAGACTTAACCAAATTGTCTACAAAAGAAGGAATAAGCCACCTTTAAGCTCGAGAAGATCACTAAGTGCTCACAAAACTGTAGCACCATCTAATCAAGATCAACATGCTGACACTGAATAAATTGATAAAAGAGAGTGCCTCTGAGCTGCAAAATTACCCTCCAAAAGCTTCTAAGATAGCTTTAATAATAAGAAGATCGCCGAGAGGACACAAATCTATTACATACTTTCCAAAGTGTGAAAATCTTTAGAATCACAATGAGGATAAAGGGGGAGTAACATAATGTCACGCGCCGACCCCTCTCCGTCACGGGTCTTACCAATAACGGCTGCAAGAACCATCCACTGGCCCCACAAATCATCACAAGTCTTTCCGGCATGCTTCGTTCTCGCTCACATGTTGCCTGGGACACTTCCCAGGAGGTCACCCTTCCCAAGATTGCTCCACAGCAAGCACGCTTAACTATAGAGTTCTTAAGAGTGGGCTTCTCGAAAAAAAAGGTGCACCTTTGGTGATATAAGTAGTCACTTTGATCCTTTTAAGCCACACTCGGGGTGTTACACATAACCTCCAATTTGTGCAAAGTAACATTCAAGTCATAAAGAAGTGAAACAAACCAAAGAAGATAACCCTGGAATGCAAAACTCTCATCCAAAACCTTCTAACACAACTCTAACACCAGGAACATCACCCAGAGGTCCCAAAATTATTATAGTCTCCCCATAGTGTAGAGCTATTAAAAGTCATAATGAGGATAGAGAGGGAGAATGAGAACTAGAACTCTGTCATGAGCAGCAATCAAATCATGAAAAAGAGAGTCAGAGTGAAGAAGACAAAAAAAAAAAAAACACCAAAATTACTAAAAATTATAAAACGCAGGCAAATGTTAGAAGGCCTCTAGGACTTCTCATTTCAAGTGATGAAGAGAAGAAACAGGTGAAAGGGAAACTAACAAAAAGATGGAAACAAATAGGAAAAAAAAGGAAGAAGAAATAGAAGCAAAACCAATAAAGGCACATAAGGCTGTTAAAGTAACCAACATAAAGGAGAAAAAAAGAAAGGCTAAAAGAAAAAAGTATAAAATGGGAAGATTTATGAAAAGTATTTTGCTACAAGAATGTCTCCTGGTGGTTTTTCATATATGCATGAAAGATTTAATTATCTCATATGAAAGTAGTAAGATATATGGGCTTTGGAGGTTTTTTATATTTTTGAAATGCCAAAAATATATGAAAAATTTGTTGCATGATTGCCAGGTCGAGTTGTACCATATGCAGTTCACTTATGCTTGCCTGAGAAGAAAGAGATTCACATAACTGTAATGGATGCAAATTTGACCTTTACATTACGAGTTAGAGGCCGTAACATAGTTGAAGTTGGGAACGAATGCGATGGTGATGACTTTGAATTGGTTCTACATGACCTGAGGGCAAATTGGAATTTATAGGGTGGGACGCCTTTGCTTTCTGAAATGCCAGATTGCATTCTACAACAACAAGATGGTACTGATCGGTTCAAGAGAAATTTTATTGTATATATGGTGGCAATGTTCTTCCATGGTCATCAACAAAATCATTGTTCTATCATGATCTTGAAGAACCTAAGCAATCTCTTTGAAAATTTCCTTGTAGAATTGGTCCCAATACATGTTGGATTCCTTAGTTAATGTTACAAGAAAAAAGATAAAAGACACTCCCAATTCTTTGAAGGTCCAATAATATTTTTGGAGGTAAGTTAACTACATTAGATGTTCAAATTATGATTACTATTTTTATACATTTGTTTGATGAACTTATGTTAATGTTCCCTAAAGTAAAAAATAAACAACGTCAAAATGTGAACTAATGAACACCAAATAAGATTATACATTTAAATTTCAGTAGATTATCACAACCTATTTTAATTTGACTAAAATGATAACTAAACCATACCAGAATAAAATTACTAAATTTATGCATTATCTTAATGAATTTACTTGTAGTTCTAGATTTGTTATAGTCTTCAATATAGAAAATTGTAGTTTTAAACTATTTTTGGTGATGCGAACTAATGAATATCAAAATAGCTGTAGTGTTAAACTTAAGTATAATATCACTAAAGCCTATTTTAATTTTCACTAACATGAGAACTAAACTGCACCAACATAAAATTACTGAATTTATGTATTGTTTTAAAGAATTTACTGAATAATGCTAGATATATCATAGTATTCAACATAGAAGCAATGGGACGTGTTTGTATTTTGTAGAGTTATGTTATTATATTTGGTTTGAGTTGTAATCTATGTGATAAATGGTCTTATATAGCTTTGGATATCACTAATCTGTTGAGTTTTATTTTTTTAGATACTTATAGCGCTTTCCCCCCTCCATTCTTTGAACATAGAATACAATACTATTTACTATATAATAGAACAATTAAAAAAGAAAACTAAGAAAGTGTTGAAAAGATCATAGAAAATAATTAGGAAGCTGTACAATAGAATATACCTACAGGAAAAAAACGGAAAGTGTTGTAAGAACATAAAATGGTCAATAAAGAATATAATAGTGTTTAGTGTACAATAGAATAGTGTTTAGAGTATGATGAAACAATATTTACTATTCCATAGAATATATTTAGTGCAAGTTAGTACCAAGTTGGTGATTCACTTGTCTAGTTTACATTGAGGCAATTTAGGTTTAGACTCAAGTAATGATCAAATGCAAGAGACATAAGACATTCATTGTAGGCCTACTTGACACAACTCCTATCTAGTTTGTTTCTTGTACATTTGATATTTTTAACTATTATTCAATTTCATGATTTTATCAAATGTTATACTTAGACAGGTTAGTGTTCAATAATAAAAGAACTGCTGAAAGACATTTCCCTACTATTATTGGAAGGACAAAAGAGAAAGCCAAAAAAAAAAAAGGAAAAGATGAGGAGTACAAGACTGTTGGCTTTGGCAAGGGTCATATTGATCCGCCGTTTACTTTTCTGACTCCTTGTGTGCAACAGTAGAGACATATCGTATCAACAGAACAAAAACTCCATCCTAGCAAGCAACGTGAACATGCCAAACAAATTTTGTTTGGATTTGAGGTTAGAAGATTATTTATAATTTGTACTTTCAAAATCTATTGCACATTGATCCCCATGTTTACAGTTCTAACTCCCAGTGTGTATCAGCAGAGGCATATAGTATCAACAAAACACCAACTCCTTCCTAGTAAGCAACTTGAACATGCCAAACAAATTTTGTCTAAATTTGAGGTTTGAAGGCTATTTACAATAAGTATTTTAAAAATGTTCTGCACTTCGTTTTAAACTTTTAAATTACAATTCATGTGTGCAACAAGATTTTAAGGGTATGGTAACACAGTAAAAAAACTACATATATTCTTGCACCAAATTGCGGAGTTATATGGCGTATATGTCTAAAAAGTATCGAAACAACGTGTTATTTCACAAAATTTACGAGTTAGCCGTCAATATGTTTTCTGGATTTTGTGAAACAAACTTAGAGCATTCTTCCTTATATGACTTTGATAATAAGCATGAGTCGAAGGAAAATGATTCTACACCAAAAGAAGATGAAATTCCTCTATATAGGCATGATGAAGGATATTGGAACCAAGTCATAGAAGTAATGACAGAATTAGAGAAAGAAAGGCAAAAGGAAATGAGAGCACGAGTAAGAAAATAAAAACAAAAGATCCAACAATGCCTTCTTTCTCATTGCATCTTGATTCTTAGAGTCCCATGGTTGACGCTAACATCAATCAATCGACACATGCTATAGAGGGTGGTCATGATGATCGTGATGGTGCACAACGTTACTTTAACATAAAATCCTCAAATTGTGCCAAATACTCAAATGAAAAATGTGCAAGATGATTACCATAACAAAGCTAAGAACGCGCAAAATCTGCAAGATGATGGCAGAGCTGAAAAAGAATGCAACATAAAAGATCATGTAAAGGGCAACCTTGAGTGTGTTACTGTTTCTGGAGAACTTGAAATCAAGAAGCAACCTAGCAAAAAAGCGAAACAATTACCCCTATGCTTTTGGTCTAGTAATATCTCAAAGGGAGAGATTGATTGCTAATCATGTGTTTTCTCTCATTCCTGGTAAGGTATGAAATCCTCTACATTCAATATAAAAAAGACAGTAGCATGAATTGTTAATATAAAACTGAAATTAATAGCCAAACATTAGACAACAACCCATACATGCTACACTAAAAATTACCATGTCATACATTAAACACTACATTACCATGTATGCCTTTTTGCATTTTCTATTTTTAATTCATTTACGTACTATTTGTTTTTGTTTTATCTTAAATTTTAGTGAATAGATGTTTGATGCTTGGGGGTACATAGGTAACAAATTTGATCTTCAATCCCTTGAGCCTCGATGTCTTATTGGCTCTAATGTTGTCTCATCTAGTGTGCGATCTTAAGTAACATAGAAATCCACAAAAATACCTCATCTGTGTCCTAGTTTTTTATTCCCATGGGTGCTTCTGTGGTATTTAGTTTATTTACTATTCTTTAAAGATAAATATGTACAATCTTTCTTTTAGGACACACACACACACACAC
>JAKOGI010002442.1:85000-109717 GCA_029747015.1 Carnegiea gigantea
ATTAATTTTGATGTTGTAGATATCGCTTGCATTTGGCTGGATGTGCTAGTGCTAAGGATAAGAGTGATCCTGACCTGTTTTGGATTCTGTAGCCAATTTTTGGATTGTATAATTATTGGCTCAAGATTTAGCTAATAGATAATTTTTGGAAAAAATATTGTAATGTATGTCATAGTCCCCTGAATATTGCCGATTATGAACATTAAAAGTGTAGTATATGACACACTAAAATATTGTACATAATTTAATATTGTCTTTAATGTAAACTATCTTTTTTTTTTACTGTTTGTCCCCTGCCCCCTTTTTTTAGTCTCAAAGGGAACTCTTATTTGTACAATGCAACTTAGTTGTTTTTATTTTATCATTCTAATGTTCAAAATTTTAAGAGCATGTTATTATCTACACATTAAAGTGAAAATGATGAGTATAACAATGGGAACATTAAAAATTCAGCTTGTTTCAAAATACAAAGGTTCCCAAACAATATTCATATGACAATGATATCTATTTCAAGATATATAGTTCATCGTATGATAGTTAGATTAGCACTATTATATGGCTTTGAGCGCTGGGCAATAGAAAGAAACCTAGTCCATAAGCTGCGGGTAGCAGAGATGAGAGTATTCGGTGGATATGCGGTCATAAGAGATTGGACAGGATAAGGAATGAGGTTATTAGAATCAAAGTAAAAGTGGCACCCCTAGAAGATAAGATAATAAAGAGTGAACTTAATTAGATGGTTTGGTCATATAAAGAGTAGTGTGGAAGCACCTGTGAGAAGATATGAGTTGATTAACTTCCCAAAATGTAGAAGAGGCAGATGACGACCTAAGAAAATTTAGGATGAGTTGATTGGACGTGATTTGAAATGTTTACAGCTAGCGGAGGACATAGCTAAGGACAAGAGTTTATGGAGGCGTAGGATTAAAGTTTTAGACCATGGATAGTTAGCTTCTTGGAACTCCTTTTGGCTCTTAAATGGTGGGATACCTGACGTGTTGTACTGGCTATTATGTTATCTTGTGTTGGCTGTATTTTGTATGTCAGGAGTACCCTCGGCAAAACTGAGTTATTATTCCCCCACCTCTAAGTGTTGAAGTTTAAGTGTTTAAGTTGCAGACTGTGCTTGTTCAGGTTATTATTATGCTGCTGCTTGTTACTTAAGGTATGTACAATTCGTCTGCTCTGTTGCTCCTACAATTACTGTTATTTGAAGTCTTTTGTTCTGATGTTAATTATCTTTTGTCTTTTAAATGATTTTTAACTTCAAAAATATTTTCTCTTAAATTTATTTATTTGTCTATTGGAATTGGCCTCTCTACAATAAAAAATATATGTGGAGGTAAAGTTGCTTACATCTAGATCTCCTCAGATCCCACAAAAGCGGGATCATACTAGGAGTTGTTATTTTTGTTGTTGTTGAGAGTGAGACAAATGATTATTTTAATGTTAAGGGTAGCTTGGACTTAAAAATCATTGTAAATTACTCTCATTATAAGTTATATAAAAGTAATCTTACCTAAGACTTGCATTATAAGCTACTACTCGATTATACATTGAACTAAATCTTATTATACCCTAATTATTAGAAATCATCCCATAAAGCACTAACACTACGAGCTAATCAGCCCAAAACTAATTATTGAAAACTATCAAATCTTACTTGACACTAATTGTTGTTCAGTATTACACTAAATACTATTCTATTCACACTAAACTCCACCTTATCCTGCACTAAGTATTGAAAAGTATCCAATCCTTCCTAGCACTGTGTGTTATTCAGTATTATGCTAAGCTCTAATCTATTTTACACTAAACTGTGTATTATCCTAGACTGATTTTTGAAAACTATACCATCCTAAAAATAACACTAAATGTTGTTCATATACACTAAATGTTATTGTTTTTAACTAAACATCACCCAAGTCCTTCACTAAAATGAGTATAAATTTATAAAGGTAACAACTCAAATATTTTCGCTTCACAAAATATAACGATATTAATCTCTAAGCTTCCATATGACAAATACTAGAAGGCTATCCAATTCCATTCATAGTTGTTCAAAAACAATATTGCAAAAGAGAACCATAAATGAAACACATATCCGTTTTAAAAAATGTCTAAAAAACATTTAAATCAATAGCAAGATTAGTATTCCTTGTGCTTGTAATTTGATCAACCTAAAAATTTGATACATTTTACCCATACTTGACATTATATTGCTCCATGAAGCTTCATGACACTACAAATTTAACGAAAAAAATAACTTATGAAAGAATTACACAACAACTAATAAAGATGAAACTTTAAAAGTCTATAAATTAAAATGTGTACTTCTTACCTACTGTGCTTGAACATTATCTCTTTTTTTTTGCAGTAGAGTTGACTTTCCTCGACTTTGCTCTTCTAACAATCTTCTCCAAATTGCTTTTTGGTCTCGCATTTCTTTCTCCTTTTTTTCCCCTAGCCAATAGGATTCCGAATTACCACATTATTGTCCCTTCTTGGCTCTTCCACATCAAATGCATACACATAATTAATCTCTTATTCCATATCTTGCTTAAGTTTCTTGAACATTTCTTCTTAAATCTCCCTTGTTTTCACATTTTGCCCACTAGATAATAGCAGACACTCAAAGGTTTTAAGCATTTATGCTCTCCATATTTATGATGGGAGTAAAATATTGCAATTCACATAGGTCACTTGAATATCTACCTCAGGCCTTGCAACTCTTGTCTACCTCTTTTCTATGCACTTGTCATGTATTTGCTAACATAATGAACATTATAAATTTGTAAAGCATGATAGCATACTATCCCAACTTCACTATATTTTTGCAATCACAAAAGATGGTATGATCCTTGGCATCAAATCTAACACAAAACTCAAAGTCCTTCCCATATCATTTCTCAAATACAAAGTACACAAACTCAGTTGTCCTCTCATTTTGGATAGAACTCACATAGTCTTAACCTTGTCTCTTCACATATTCAACTTTAAAAACTTTGTACATGTTGATGGTGTAGATCCTAATAGCTTGCTGTAAAATGCTCACTTGAGATAAATATATATCACGGTAGCCTTCCTTGTTCTGCACATTATCTTTTTTCTCTTTTGATCTCCATTCACTCATAACATCAGAGAAGATATTGTAAAAATCAAATAAAATAGCATGTTTATTAAACCACCTTAACAGTGATGAATTTGTGCTCTCACTCCTTTGAGAAGACAAAACTCCTCCGGAAAAGTGATCCTTAGAAAATGGAGGATACCTCTTTTCCTTGATGTGGTACAGTCTTAACAACCATGGATGCTCAGCATAATTGTAATTAGCTAGTAAACTACAAAAGAAGGTGGAAAGCAGAGAAATTAGTTTACAATAGCTTTAATTTTAGCGAATAGTAATAATGTGTTTAGTGTTTGTTACCTCATCCAACATTGCTTAAACTCAGATATTACGCCACATATAAACAGAATGTGCTCAAATTTGTTGACGAAACCAGGCAGCATCCTCAAATGATTAATATGACACTTAGATTTCTCTTAAATGTGCCAACCACAAAGCCTATGATGAGTAGTTAAAAACACTTCAGTTATTGCAGTAGCCATTAAAAAGGCTTAATCGATCATTATTATCTTTGGAGCTATATCATCCATTGCTCTAAGGAAAGTATTGAACAACAACTCTAGAATTTCACAATTGTAAAAAACACACAGTCGACCCTCACTTTTTTGCATGGTGGTTCATACTAACAAATGGGCACAAATCATTCTCTTTTCGAGCACTACCTTTAAAGGTAGTTTCGAACACTAATATAACACCAAATCTAAAAAAAGATAACCAAATGATCTTGCTATCTAAGTACAGTAGAAAAAATCATTCTCTTTTTGAGCACTACCTTTAAAGGTATCTACCATGTTGTGCGTCACCATCTTCCAAATTCCTTCTACCCCTTTTAACTAGATTGTTGCAAACATCTATTTGAGAAAAATCAAGAGAAATGGATCCTAATGTTTCATTTTGCAAAACCCAATAAACTTGGGATGGTTTAAGACCCATCTTCCTCTTTTTTTTGAAAACTACTTAATACGAGGGTTTTCCATCTTTATATGAAATCGATGCAAGTGGACTTCATCACTCGATAAAAAACAATAGTTGTGCTACATCACATGATGAGTGCAAACCCAATCATCATTCTTATCAAGAGGAAAGATGCCCTTTATATTGCTATTACTTTGAGTGTTTTGCTGTGAGTAACTAGTGCCTTTCTTCAGTGGGATTCTCTTAAATCCTTGAGTAGAGAAGTACATTTCTCTCTCTAACAATGCTACTCCTCCATTTATACTTCACTTTACCAAGCCTGACAACAAAACAAATCCTATAGGCATATTCACCATAAAGCTCAATAACTTCATCTTGTGACTTAACCTTCTACCTAGCTACTATGAGTCCTTTAATTCTTGCACCACAAAAGTTTCACATGAAGATGGTGCAACTTTGTCTGTAGGTTGCTATTTACACATTGCTCTAAGATAAAAACAGAGCAACACCAAATATAAACACATAACACATCTAAACTTTGTAAGTAAAGGCATGCAGAAATAGCACATAGTAAACTAATTTTATATAAATATTTAAGTGTTCTTTACCAGTCACATCTACTATTTAAAGTTTTGAGTGCTTAAATACTCTAACATGTTTTAGTGTTTGTTGGCTCATAGTCTAGTGTAATCTCATTATACATTAGTCTTATTTATACATAAGACTAAGAAACACTATCATAAGTAAACTCTAATAAAATTTCCTAATCATTAACGAACGTAGCTCAATATTAGCATCCATTATGAAGAAATTGAATATTAAAACATTAAATCAAAAACATTTTAAACAATAATAATCCAATTCAATAAGTTTTATAAGACAACTTAGAATACTTCAATGTAATCAATAACAAACCAAATTCACCCACTAAAACTAGAAGCAAACAAATACTCCAATTCTATTTATAAGATTTGTGGAGCAACGACATTGTTCTTAGAGCACCAAATGTGAGGAAGGTTTTAAAATGCTAAAAATGCGATTTATATACCTTGATCTATAATTAGCTCAACAGATGCTACTAGTATATCTACATTAGATTGCGAAATAGGCAAAGATTGATCTCAGTTGCTTACAAAATTGGCAAACCTTTATTAAGAGTAGAAGCAATAATAGCTCCATGCATATTGCAAAGTGATGTAGATGAGAAAATTGATAGGATTTAGGGTTTTGAGATGAGAAATTCGAATAGAATCAAAATCAACCTGAAGAATTTGAGTTTGGAAAAGAAAGGAAAAAATAAGGATATCTCAACTGAGGTAAACATTACACGAAACATGAGAAAAGTGGTAGCTTTTGGTGTTTTTTAAAAAAAGAAATCCAAAAAAGTTGTTAACAGAGAATAAGAAAAATTATAGCATTTGTGGGAGAGCAGCAGGGCAGCCAATCGCAGAACGAGTGAAGTACACCATGCGTGGGTGAAAACAATAGGTATAATATTCTAGTACCTTAGCATGTACAGTATAACTTGCACACAGCTAGCGTTGTAATAAGACTGAGCCTACCCGAGAGGTCTACACGACACCAATTTCACTTCCGAACGCTTCAACTTCTAGTAAGGCACCCTAAGAATAATAAAATGGATTTTTAACATTAGTGCCTTTGAGGTATTAGCTAATAACAAAACTACTCATTAGGTTTCTCATCCTTCAATTTATAAATTATGTCAATTATGATAATGCTTGAGCAAAATCTTTGACCGGAACAAAATGTTAACTGAAATAGCTCTATTTGAAAAAAAAAAAAAAACCCCAAGTCAACCTTGGAGATTATTTATTCTTTCTTCTTGTTGTGTTAGGCCAACCTAGAGGAAAAATATAAGAGAGAGAAAGGGAGTGGTCTGTCCTACTTTCTTGTGCCTTCTTCTTCTTCGTGAACAAAAGCCCATTGCTCATCTCTCTTTGTTCACGTATATCCTCTCAATCAAGCCGTAGAACATTGCTGATCATCTTTCAAAAATCGTTGCCAACCCTTGGTGAGTGAGTGCTATAATTTCCTTGATAAAGGACTTGTGAAATTGAATTGAAATCAATAGGGTCAAATTTGGCTGAAAAGGTTTTGGATGTATATGTTATAACAATGTCTTTAATTGATTGTTTGTCGTTAGCAAAATTTAAGAGAAATTGCATACTTTGAAGTAGTATTTAGAATGGATATATGGTTTTTTGATGGGTTTTTAAGGAAAATATGTTTTAAAGAAAATTAATGCATGTTGTGGTTTAAATTTTGGTGATGCTTGAAGAAAGGTCGAATTTGATGCAAACTTGTTTATTGTCTTATGTTGTCTACATTAGTGTTTTGTTTGCAACGAAAGCCTGAAATGCATGTTTAAATGTGATGTTTTGCTTCAGTTAAATAAGGGAATCAATTTCAAACAAATTTTAATTTGATGAGATGTCTCTAGAGTTAGATCTTATGTTTGTATACATTAGATGAGGCTAATTGTTAGAGAAGGGATGTTGATTGATATCAAATGATTGACTTAGCAAGGGAAGCATTATGATTTTTATCAAGACCTAAGGTTTAACCTACCCCTCAATTCTTTGAATTTTAGTCACACCCCCTAACATGTCTAGGAAGAGGTTGCCCATATATGGTGATGGTTCTTTATTAAGGATGTGTGATAGTTGGTTGGGGATGCGCAAGAAAAAAATTATGTTTTATATTAAGGAGAAGAAGATCGCACTAAAATTCATCATATAGTAATGAACCTTGATGGAAATGGAAATAGGAATGGGAATCAGGAGAATGGGGGGAGGGATGTGAATTAGGCAAATTATGGTGAGGATGGAATGAGGGAATTGGTGAAGCTCCTAATCTAAACCATAGGAATGGTAAGTGGCCTCTAATCCCAATCCCAACTTTGAAGGTGGTGGTGACATTGAGGTTAAAGGGAATATTACCTTGGGGTATGAAAGAGATATATATGTACATGAGTTGAATGTAGGGGACAATTAGGTAATGGATGGCAGGCCTAAAACTAATCCCTTCGTCGTTGAACTTACCAAGAGCCTTATCCCCTAAAAAAAATAATCTTATACAAGTAGTAATTCATTTTTGCTCAAAAGAAGTCAAGATTCAGCTTAAGAGCAAAGAAGCCAATTATGCAAAACAAGGCCCTTGCTAAAAAGCTAGTATAATGGACGTAACCAGAAAGCCCTGACCGTATGTGAGCCAACAATGATTCCCATATCCTCTACAACTTGCTCAATGAATCCCAACCAATACAAGAGCCTAGTTATTTATAAAGACTAGGGGAAGGGCATTATGATTAAAGAACCTTAGTTTGAAAGGGAATTTGAATGAGTTGAGTATAATTCTGAAGATTCTGACTATAGATGGGCAGTTTCTAATAGTGATAATAAAGGTGGGTGGTAATGACAATGATAAGTGCATGATGCTGGAGGATGAGCTATTTGACTGCATGATGAATGGGGAAACTGACGAGGTTCATGCTAAAATGTACCATGATAGGTGCTGGGAACCTGAGCCAGATGGGAACATCAAATTGCAAGAGTGGGACATTTTTCCTTGATAAATAGGCCTTTCTTGAGGTGTTTGTAGATTACATGGTGCAAGAAAGATTATTTTTTTTTTTTTTTGGTGAGGTTTATTAGGAATCATAACAAAAGGTACATAACACGTTGTAAGGAAGAGTTGTGTAACTTTAGAATACATGCATCCCCACTCCCTAATGGCAACACTTTTGCAACGAAGACAATCGAAGGCACGGAGCACCTCCACCCCAAGCTACTTAAAAACTCTGCAGCAAATGCTCATTAGATAGCATGCCATCTATTTGATAAGTGAAAGCTAAACCAAATATGAAGATCAAGGCCATGGAGAGTTATCGAGGAAATATGGCCTAATAAATATCACTCTATTAGGAGAGCAATTCATAAGCACAAAGATTAATACATTCTTTCACCTCAAGACAAGTTTCTTAATTTCAAGTTTCAAGGATGGAACTTCTTTTAAGGAGCTTCAATAGCCAGAACCTAATTAATAATGATATTCAGTCTGACCAAAGATTAACTTAATGAAGTTGAGCGTGTGCACTTCAATTTTTCATATACCAATGTTTGTTTTGCGGGGCTCAAATGAGATTGAAGGTCTTTGATGCAAGATGCCATATTTGTGTATGTAATGTAGTAATAACAGAATCATGTGCAAACTTAAAAAGTGCGAGTGAAACATTTTAAAATGTACGTATCCAAAACATGTGAATGCATAAGATCAATTTAATAAATAAGATAAATCACCATAAACTCAAGAATATAATAACAACAATAATATAATAAGCATGATTCAAAGTTAGAAAATACAATAAATGGTAGATGTAATAAGCCTTCAAAATTTTGAAAATATCTTTACCTTGTAGCCCAAATGGTGTTAAAAGATAATAATAAAATAAAATTGTAGAATGTAAAATTTTTTAAACCAATCAACATCTGCCATATGGAAAAACTAAATACCTTTATTTAGGTGAATTACAACATGTCACGTGTTAAATTAATTATGGTATTCTATTAAATTAAATATTTAACGAAAATGTATTGCAGTCAATTAAAAAACGCCACGTTACATGAATGATGCAGAAAATAAATGATTATTTCTTTTAATAGAGATAATGAGGAAAACACTATTTCTTTTAATAGAGATAATGAGGAAAACACTAACTCTGACTTCTCTATAAAAAGGGAACTATCCCCCTCATTCAGGGGCTGACCATTTCAGAAGAACTCACAAGAGCATAAGATTTTTTCTAGCAGAAGACAACAAGCACTCTAAACACATGCTGTCTACTCACGAAGATCAAACTCATGTCTTGATTGATATTAAGCCTCTTAAGCCCTCTATTAAGATCAAATTCATTCAAGAGCATTTAGGAGATTGAATTAGAGGATTTACTATACTTGTTCTTGTAACAGTTATATAGAGATTGTACCCATTCTTTGATATAAATACAAAAATTCATTTTGTTACTCAAGTTCTTACTTAATTTATTTTAGGCTTAAAATTTGTGTCTACAAATTTTTGGCACGCTCGATGAGACATTTTCTGCCTCTCATATCTTTCTCGAAACCACGAACTCTACATTCCTCCAAAGACAACATGGCCCCTAAGAACACCATCCGTCAATCTTCAAGGAAAGCTATCCGATTGACATCTTAAGGATCGACAACTACTAGCATTACATCTAGTGAAATCATGACTAGAAGTATGGCAAAAGCTACTGGCATGATTACCATAAAACAATCAGTTGGGACTATACCATCGCAGTCTCGTGAGATCTAAAGCCTTGACTCCAATCTGCCTAAAGGAGTAAACAAAATCACTTCGCATCCTTCGAGGCAAAGATCTGTTGCTGGCTTCAAAATGCATCAAAAAATTTCTCAAGGAATGGATGAGCTCCAAGCTCAGGTCAACCCCACTTTGCAACCGTTCAATGGACAAGATCATGGCTATACTAGCAGTGACTCGTCACCAGCATCTCCAAGGAATTTAGTCGCTCAATTTGAGACTAAGTCCTCTAA
The DNA here is from genome assembly GCA_029747015.1 of Carnegiea gigantea. Lineage (NCBI taxonomy): Eukaryota > Viridiplantae > Streptophyta > Magnoliopsida > Caryophyllales > Cactaceae > Carnegiea > Carnegiea gigantea. The sequence goes on from JAKOGI010002442.1 coordinate 94,637, forward strand.
TTATGTCATTATGCTAGTCATGGTGACAAAGGCAACCAACGTAGAAGAACAACTCACAAGCATGAAAGCAATGCTAGAGTGGCCCACTAAGGAGATTCCAGAGAAAGATGCCCAAATCAAATGTGAAAGTGAGCAGATTGTTGCTTTGATGAAGCTGGAGAAACGACCATTAGAATCCTCTACCAAAGGCTCAAATGGAAAAGAGGCTAATAAGGAGTCTAATCGCAGTGAAGACTCTGATGACGAATACATAAAAAAGGAGTCCTCATTGGGTTCAATGTCTGTTGAGCAGATTCAAAGTCCAATTGTGAACGTTGTTGATGCTCAATTGGGGGGAGGACCTCGCAGGACACATTTATACCCAAAGCCTTATACGAAAAGGATGGATGTCCTTCGTATGCCCAATGGCTACCAACCCCCTAAATTCAACCAATTTGATGGTAAGGGAAATCCCAAACAACACATCGCTCACTTTATTGAGACATGCAGCAATATTGGCACTGAGGGAGACAAGTTGGTGAAGTAGTTTGTACGATCTCTTAAAGGGATTTCCTTTTATTAATATACAAACTTGAAGCCAGAGTCCATTAACAGCTATGAACAAACGGAACATGAATTTCTTAGTAGGTTCTACAGTACTCAATGCACTATTAGTATGACAGAGCTGACATATTAAGCAGTGGAAGGATGAACCAGTCCTTGACGGCATCAATCGCTGGAGATGTCTTAGCCTTGAGTGCAAAGATCATTTATCTGAGGCCTCTGCTGTCGAAATGTGCACTCAGGGCATGGAGTGGGACTTGCTTTATGTCTTACAAATGAGCAAGCCTAGGACCTTTCAAGAGCTGGCTGCGAAGGCACATGACATGGTAATGACAATAGCAAACCGTCGCAGCAAGTCATCTTCTTCATATCTTTATACTATAAATGCTAAAATGTGTAAGGGGCTGAGCGTTGAGGAAAGGGAAAATGCGAACATGAGAGTGAATTTCGGATATATGTTGCTTCACAACTGTTGATCAAAATCTTAGGCAATCTCAACCCTTGGATTTATCTCGACAACCACCTCAATAGATAGCACATGTAATAATCTCTCTCTTTACTGGGTACATTAGGTCTCAAGTTCGATTCCCCCCTCCCTCATTATATTGTCCTCTTTATTAGGCGCATTAGGTCTTAGGTTCAATTCCCCCCTCACTTATTGTATTGTATTGCCCTTTGTGGTTCCTACGGACCAAAGCTTTTTTGATTTACATCATTATTATTAATATTTTGTATTTTTCAATACAAATATAAATTTGAGCATGTATTATTAGAGATAATAGAATAATGAATACGATTTTTATCATTATTTCCGTTATTACTATTGTTGTTGTTGTCATCGTTATTGTTGTCATCGTGTTATCTTTCTGTTTGAATTTGATAACATAATCAATATTAATTACAATCATCTAATTATCAAAGAGAGATTAAGAGATTATGATGGATATTAAAATTTTTATTAGTTAATTATTATAGAATACGTTCATATTTTAGAAGTTTTAACTTAAGGAAACCAAATTATAATTACTGAACAAGCCACAAAACCTTATATGATACCTCATTATTAACGCATAATATAATATACACAATTATAAAGCACTAATAAACTTTTTTGATTTCCATGATTATTATTAATATTTTGTATTTTTCGCATACAAATATAAATTTGAGCATGTATTATTAGATATAATAGAAAAATAAATATGATTTCCGTGATCATTTCCATTATTACTATTGTTGTTGTTGTCGTTATTGTCGTTGTCGGCGATGTTATCTTCCTCTTTGAATTTGGTACATAGTCAATATTAATTATGATCATTTAATTATCAAAGCGAGATTGAGAGATTATAATGGATGTAAAAGTTTTTATTATTTCACTATTATAGAATAAGTTCATGTTAAGTTTTAACTTAAAGAAACCGAAGTATAATTATTGAACAAGTTGTAAAACCTTAGGTGACACCTTATTATTAGCACATAATATAATATACACATTTATATAGAAATGATAAACATTTTTGATTTCCATGATTATTATTATTTTGTCTTTTTCGATGCAAATATACATTTGAGTATGTACTATTAGAGATAATAGAAATATAAATATGATTTCCATGATTATTTCCATTATTGCTATTATTGTTGTTGTCATTATTGTTGTTATTGTCGTTATCGTCGTTGTTATCTTTCTCTTTAAATTTGGTAACATAGTCAATATTAATTAAGATCATATATATTAAGGGTTGTGCTGAAAAATTACATATTGTAAGCATAATATAACATATTACAAGGGTTGAACATGAAATATAAAAAAATTAAAAATAAAACACAACCATCATATTAGTCCTGTGAAGCTGAATTTCTTTCACATTTAATATAATCTATTTAACAGAAGGAAATAAACAAAATATTTTTCTTTTTCTTTCAAAGCATACATATCTTATAATTAAATTTAATTCATGTAAATCTTAAAAGTATAATTAATTTTTTAACATTTCAAATAAATTGGCCAAAATCTAATCTATTAAACGCACAAGAAAAAATGAGATAATTTTTGTTTTATTTTAAACCATACAAATCCAATAATGAAATTCTCCCCATAAAACACCTAAAATTATAATTAATTTTTTACCATTTAAAATAAAATGCCCCAGATCTCCATAACACTTCAAACTAAGAAATATATCAACCTATAAATCTAAACTCAAACCATCTCTTACAAGACAACATAAGGGCATAGGAAGTTTATATCAAAACGCATGAAGCTATTGAGTTGACATGAAAACCAAATGTACAAACTATGAACACATAATTACATTAGCACCATAGCAAAAAAAGTTATATATTAGCATAATTATAATGTTCAAATTATTTTCATTGAAAGACAAATTTTATTTGTGTTACATGCGAAACTCAAACTAAACCGACTTCAAAATAGTTTTCAGCTAATTTCACTAGATAATTAATGACTTCATAAATTTTTGCTCACCAACAAGAGGATGAGGTGGATTTTTTATAATTGGCATTATAGATTGATTTATCATTACTCCATTTAGCATATTTTGTAACAAATTTACTATCTACTATCTCCATCATACTTATATAGACTTTTTCTACAATCATATAGTTTTCAAATGTTAATCCCATTGGATATGCATGAAGTTGCTATATACTTAACTTTTTCACTGAGTTTTTCCATTATCTCCTCTAAATTATAATATTAATCATGTCTATTTTACCTATTTGTTTATTATTTTGATAAGATGTCTACAAAATATCTATTTGAACATGTTCTGTGCAAAGCACGGGTTCAGACTAGTGAGTTCAAAAAGGACAAAGGTGATTCCAGGAAGAGTTCTAGACCTCCAAAGGCCCCAACGAAAAAAACTTGATAAGGCCACAAGTGCACAGTGGCATTGTAGCAAATCAAGGTCCATCCCATAGAGATTTGGTTGATCTATTGGGTTATATTCCTACAAGATAGGCTAAGCGAATCAATACTTGATATTGAAATTAAAATAATCTATTGTCTAATCTAATGGATAAATAATCTCTCAATTCATGCATCAATCAAGCACTTCTTCCTCAACAGATTATTTTAAAATCGACAATCGAAGTATCACAATCCTTTTTTAAGGTGAAGTCAAACACCTAAATCTAACCAATTACCATTTCTCAAGGGCTCTCAATTTGTTTAGGATCATAAAGCATGCGATTATCATATTCGTGGTTTCTTAATTGGTGTGCTCTCTTAAGACTCCACACAATCAAGTTAAATCCTACAGTTCAAGTATCAAATTTCACCTTTTAGTCGTTCATCCAATACCAAAACATGCAAGAAAGTGATCAAGTTCCTCACAAGATAATAAACATCTAGGATCTAATTGGACGATCTAACAATTCCAAAATGCTCAAAGAGATAAACAGCAAATAAAGCATAACTATTATTTGCATAAATCCAAAATCAAAGGAACAGAAGATAATCAAAATTACAAAACAGAAATCTAAATTTGGAAAAGGGAAAAGAAATGCTTAGCCAATTAACGCCCTTGAATCTATCGATTGCAAACCCGTCATGAAGTCCTTGTAAATCTTCACTTCAATTCTCTCTCTTTCTAAAATCTTAATCCAATTGATAAACTTGAAAAGGCGAACAATGGAAATGGATGGGATGTGGTAAAATGAGGTTGAAAGCACCCTTTTTATAGTGCAACTCCTGGAAGCTAAACAGTCACAAGAATTAATGACATTAAAACTACCTGAAAGTTGAAAAGTCGCGAGAAAACAAAAAGTCTCGGGGGAAATGAGGACACCACGGACCATGGGCATCACCACGGACTGTCTGTGGTCAACTCTGGTTCGACGTTCTTCTGTTCTTCTTTCTTTCTACGGGCATGGCAACTCAGGGGCATCCGTGGGGAGTCAACATACACTCAATAATGGTCAACTTTGGGATAAAATGGCCCCAAAACCTGTAAAACGCAGAAAAGAACCATACCCGAGTGTAAAACCGAAAAATGAGGATAAAGTATAGCATAAAGTATACAATTCTCCCTAAAAATGGGACAAAATGATCCTAAAATGATGTACACTTTAAACACTTATCAAATTCCCCCATGCTTAAACCGTTGCTTATCCTCAAGCATATACTGCAGAAAACCGAGAAGGGGAGATATAACTGGGACTGGAAACATAACAACTTACTTAATGTAGGCAAGTCATAACGTATCACAAACAAGAGTGACAATCAACGGCAACCCCAAATAGCATGCAAGACATTTCAAAATTAGGAGGAGGAGAAGATTTTCGAAAAAGTATGAGACCACAAACTCGATTCAAACTTGATCACCCCCAAAGAGCCACAAAGCATATCATGTAAGTACATGAGATTGAATAGAGCCAAATGGACTAATAGAACCTCACTTTTGGAAAATGTGAATCACTCCCACTCATGTGTTTGAAATATAGCATGGGTTCACTCAAGACTCATTCCAAAGATGCAATCTGCCATATGCTTCCAAAGACTTTCAAATTCTCTACCACTAAAATGTAATGTGCACAAGACAATCAAGAGGACTTTATATATGTTGTAATGAGGGCTAGAAGGGTTAAGGGAAAGGAGGTTGACAAATGAATTTGAGCAATGTGGAGCTACTTAACCAAGTGCCTAGAGAGTAACCAACAAACCACCAAGCAACTATAAAGTTCACCAACAGTTCAAACATCAGGAATAGAATGAACATACCCTAATAAATCGTGTAGGAAATGAGTTGACCAATAAGGAATGCAAGCTATTCACATATCTAATGCCAAACGAGTCTTTTTTGTTTTTTCATCTCTTTTCTTTTTTTTGGCTTTTTTTTCGCAACATGAATTTTTTTCTTCTTATTTTTTTCTTTTTCTTTAACATAACTTTTGTCTTTTTGTTTTTATTTTAGGAAATAAAACAAAAATTGCAATTATTAAAAGGCATAAGATCACTAACTATCAACTCACAACTGAATATATATATATATATATATATATATATATATAGATATATATATATATATATGTACATATATATATATGTGTGTGTGTGTGCGTGCATGTGTGCGTATATATGTACATACACACACACACACACACAAACACACACACACACACATATATATATATACATATACATATTATAATATATATATATATATAATATATATATATATATATATATATATATATATATATATATATTATATACTATATTATATATGTATATGTATATACACACACACACACACACACACACACAAACCCAAACAAGAGGGAACCAACACAAATACTCAATATCATTAATCCCTTAACAAACCAACATACCAAGTGACCTTAAACTCAATTATCCCGAAAACCACCTGCTACATAGATGAAGTGATGCTCCACAGACTTGGCTTAATGGTAGGAATATGTATTTGGGCAAGGGCGAATATGAGGGATTCACAACAAAGACGGGAAGAAGCTCAAAGGGGCTAGCAAAGAAATAAAACATATAACACAAGGGTAGGCTATTTGGTTATGTGGCTAAAATGACCAAAGAAAGAAATGTCTCTACTATATCATCAGCTATGCACTTGCTAATGTGCTTTTGCATAAGAGTGAAGGCAAGTTCTAGAGATGCAACATGGAAGAGTCACACACATGAGAGAAACATGAGACTAAATATAATGAATTAGTCCAAATAAGGCTCAAAATCATGCAGGATATCTGCCAAAATCTCAATAAGCTCATATAATGAAGTTCATGTACCAATATAAGTGCAAAAGACTCTAGGGGATAACAAGGTTGTCAAACAAGACAAGGGTCAAAATAAGAGATATTTACAAAACTTTGAAAAATTTTAGTACCAAAAGAGATTACACATCAAAAGTTGCTCAAGCTTATGAAAGCTATCATGCCTAGCAAAAACATCATTAGAGGTTATCTCAAACCAATCTATACCATCCTAACATACAATCATATATGCAATACCTAAAATGCAAATAAATGCAAAACGCTAGTGCAAACAAAAGTAAACATAAAACTATATGCTCTAACATGTATGCAAGCTAATAACCAAAATAAAAAAATTGGAACTATCCTTCCTCCGTGCTTAGATGAAGAATTTATCACTCAAAGGAAAGAAAGACCAGGTTAGGTGCTGCATGTACCTAAGCTAAGGCCTCCTCATAAATGTGTCAAATGGATTACAACTTCAAGACTTGGCTCATCAAATCAGACGTAGTCAAAGCCCACAAAAGCTTGTCAAACACTGCAGCATAGGGCTCACAAGCTTGGCTATAAGAGAGCATGAACATGAACATAACAAAGAAAGTTAGCGCTCTCTTTAATAAACCAAATGCCATAGAAAAATCAAAAGAGAAATCAAAGAAAGTATTCCACATGATTTTTCTAGGTGCATCCACATAGCCCAAATCATTATACCACACCAAAGTAACCTCGGGACATAAAATTATTAACATTCCCATCAAGCATATTAAACATGTTATCCTCATAGCCCAAATCATTATTAGCATAAAAAATCATAGGATTATCAATGGGCACATCTATCTGATGCATGGGGAAAGGAGAGGGTTGAAAATACCTAAGTGAAACATAGGAATAGTAAAGAGGGTTGGGCAGAACATTATTATAACAAAGGCTAGGAGACTCCTCATGCATAAACACAACACGTGATCCCTCCAAAGGCATCTAAACTAGATCATGCACCTTATTTAAAGTATCTTTTAAGTCAAAACATGAATCAACAAACCTAGCAACTACCCCAAGAGGCTCACCTATCTCGAGCCCCGTGCACTGAGCTAAAGGAAAGGATGAATCATGTAAGGTCAAGACAAGATCAGTATTGTCCCAAGGTGATACAAATTCAGGTTACAGATAACATGCGTAATAAGGACGCGAATTAGTAGCATAGTCAGAAGAATTACACAAGTCACACCAAAAAGGGGCACAATAAGATCAAGAATAGATTGCACAGGGATCAGAGAATGAATATTTAGAAACACAACTAGCCTTCTCAAACTGAAATGAATCCCAAGCAATCTACTCAAAAAATACTGTCCATCATCAACATTTTTACCATGAAGACCCCAAAACTCTAAAAGAATATAGGTTCGCTATTCACACCCTCATCAACAATGTCTAAAAAATTTCCCATTTACCAACACAATAATCACATAGAGCAAGAAAAATATTTAAACGCTTAAAATACCTCCAACATAATTCGTGCTCGAATTGAGGAAAATGAAAAATTGCCATTGTTTTCTTTTTTTCCTCAAAAAATTTTATCTCCTTTTTTTATTTTCGTTTTTTTTGGCAAAGAAAACAAAATTTTTAGTCAAACCTATTGAGAAAAATCCAATATTCGACACTAGTCCCCGGCAACGGCGTTAAAAACTTGATAGGGCCATAAGTGCATGGTGGGGTTGTAGCAAATTAAGGTCGATCCTATAGAGACTTAGTTGATCTACTGGGTTATATTCCCTCAAGATAGGTTAAGTGAATCTAAACTATTATGTAATCTAATGGATAAATAATCAAAGAATTATACAAAATTAGCAATCTCTCAATTCATGCATCAATGAAGCATTTCTTCGTCAACATATTATTTTAAAATCGACAATCGAAGTATCACAACCCTCTTTCAAGGTGAAGTGAAATACCTAAATCTAACCAATTACCATTTCTCAAGGGCTCTCAATTTGTTTTGGATCATAAAGCATGCGATTATCATATCTGTGGTTTCTCAATTGGTGTGCTCTCTCAAGACTCTGCACAATCAAGTCAAATCCTATAGTTCAAGTATCGAATTTTACCTTTCAGTCCTTCATCCAATATCCAAAACATACAAGAAAGTGATCAAGTTTCTCACAAGACAATAAATATCTAGGATCCAATAAAACAATCCAACAATTCCAAAATGCTCAAAGAGATAAACAGCAAATCCAGAACATAACTATTATTTGTATAAATCCAAAATCAGAACAACAAAAGATAATCAAAATTACAAAACATAAATCTAAATTTAGAAAAGAGAAGAGACGGGAAGATAAAAGAAATGCTCAGTCAATTAACATGCTTGAATCCGTCGATTATAAACCTGACGTGGAATCCTTGCAAGTTTTCACTTCAATTCTCTATCTTTGTAAAATCCTAATCTAATTGATAAACTTGAAGAGAGGAAAACTGGAAATGGATGGGGGTGTGTTGAAATGAGGTTGAAAGCACCCTTTTTATAAAGAAACTCTTGGAAGCTAAGCAATCACAAGAATTAATGACATTGAAACTGCCTGGAAGTCGAAAAGCCATGAGAAAACAAAAAGCCTCGGAGAAAATGAGGACACCACGGACAGTGGGCATTACCACGGATCATTCATGGGTAGCTTTGGCTCGACATTCTTCTGTTCTTCTTTCTTTCCATGGGCATGGCAACTCAGGGGCATTCATGGGGAGTCAAAATACACTCAAAACATGCAAAACACAGAAGAGAACCATACCTGAGTGTAAAACCGAAGGAGTATAAATTATAACATAAAGTACATAATTTTCCTTAAAAATGGCACAAAATGACCCTAAAATGATATACACTTTAAGTACTTATCAGAAACTATGACTGTTTCCACTGGAGAGCCCATGAGGATTTTAGGGAATTCTATACTAGAGGGGAAGAAGACTTCATTCTCTAAAGAGACAATAAAAAAATAGCACTACATTGAAAGAGCTTCAAGAGAGGAAGTACCCATTCCCTTATTCAAACTTGTCATGAATGTTGGATTGCTTGAAAACAAGATCATCAAACTCCCTGAACCTAATCGACCAGAAGAGGCTAGAAGGGCAAACAACCTGAAGTACTATCGTTATCACAGGATCATTAGCCACGCTTTAGAAAAATGCATTACTCTCACAGAGTGTATCATGCAATTAGCCCTGGAAGAGAGGATTACACTAGACCTAGATGAAATCACTGAAGCCAATTATATCTGCACTCAATTGGAGTCATCACCTTTATGACAGGAAAGTCATATCCAATTCTACCAGGATGGAATACATGGTTTGACTCCTTCGCTAAGGCTGGAGTTATTCACAATTCAGTTCGGAAGTTTAGGATCAGTTATTGTACCACTGATGGTACAAACACCTTCTCTAGAAATCAAACCCACTGTTGATATCCCAGAGGATGATGAAGAGGGTAGACACTTGTTATTCGATGGAGGCCCATGAACCAAAAGCGGGACCGATAACTGCCCCTGTGCTGTAAGAAGAGACAAGGGAGGAAGAAGAAATCTTAGCATGTAAAAGTTAGGAAGAGCTCGAAAACAAGCAAGAAGCAGGACATTCTTACCTATAGACCTACTTGAGCAGGAACCGCTTACTCCTGTCACGTTGGAACAGTTCTCCCTAATGGGCTTTTTTGATAGAGTCATTGTTAACATGACCTCATGTGCTGAGCTAGAAGATGGAAAAAATGGAGAAGAGGAAAATCAGGAAGACTCTCCAAGAGGGGATGATAAAACTCTGATTGTCTTAAAGGCATTACCAGCATGCATGGGTTGGAGGCAAACCTTTCGCTTTCCAAAAGAGATGCATTAGTGTGTTGCTACTACCCTCTACCACCCAGAGCTTTATGCTGACAAGGTTAAAGATGTTGGAAAATCCTCGAAGGGTCTTGCCCACTACACCACTTGCAATGCTATCACTTTCGCTAATGATGATTTGTGGCTAGGCTCCAAACCTCACAATTGTCCTTTATTTGTGACTGGTTATATTAGGGAGCAAAAAGTCAAACACATCTTGGTAGAAAGAGGTTTGGCCATTAACATCATGCCTAGGTCTACAATGAATGAACTGGAAATCATGACGGAAGAGCTTTCTGAAAGTTATATGGTCATTCAAGGGTTTAGCTTAAAGAGTTAGCGTGCAATCAACATGATTCGCCTAAAGTTAACAGTGGGAGATCTATTAACATCTTCAATCTTCCATGTAATTGATTTCAAAACTTCATACAAATTTTTACTTAGACGCGCGCAGCTCCATGTGCATGGAATAGTAGCTTCTACCCTCCATCAATGTCTTAAGTATTACCGTGGTGGCGAGAAGCAGATCAAAGGAGATGTCAAGCGATTTATAAAGGCAGAATCGCATTTTGCCGATTCTAAATTCTTTGAAGAGGACACTACACCTAAGGAGACTATGACCTCTTTAATTTCCTCCATAGGTAGGCCAATAATTCCAAGGTGATACTAAGGCATGACGATGTGAAACAACAAGAGTATTGTAAGGGGGACGTTGAACAAGAGATTGTCACCCAATGTGTTAAACATGTTGCTAAGTAAGTGACGGTTTTCACAAATCACATGCCACTGGTCTGAAGATATGTTCCCAAAGCTCGTCACAAGGAGGAGGAAACACAACTTCAGTGGGTGCACAAGTGGAAATGCTAGGGGCAAGGCTATCAAGAAGGATAGCGGGGCTCACCTAAGCACCTTTAAAGAGAGTGTTATGTTGCCAATGGGAAACATGTACCAGCCGAAGGTGAGCAGACCCCCTTTGCCTAGATTTCTCTCTTGTTCCAAGACCTCATTAGATGAAGACGAGAACTTGCCAAGAACAAAGGAAGGATTCAACTCGAATGCATATAAGCTTATGGAGAAGGCAGGTTATGATTTTAACAATCATGTTGTGTTAGGGAAGGTAGTGGAGGTGCAAACCTACGACCTCAACAAAACGCAGAAGAAGATTGAAAAACAAGGAGGCTTAGTAGAAGTCTCAAAAGTGGGTCTTGGCTACACACCATTACAACCGATCAGGATATCAAGGCGACGCAAGGCCAAGCAGTATGTGGTTCAACATATCTCTGGTGAAGAAATAGATGAGAGTGACGATGAAAATGCTCAACCTTGTTGATTATATTTAGTTTTGATGATAACAAATCCAAGTGTAAAAATTTGTCCAAGTAATGTTACTCCGAACACGATCTCCAAACAGGCCTAACTGGTGTTTGTGATCTTTATTGTATTAACTGGTTTGCTACATGTGAGAACAAGTCTTCTATATAGGTTTTACTTGGTGATTCCATATTAAGTCAAGAACACCATCTCGATAGTTGCTTGTAAAGCGTGTTCCTGAACTCTAACAATGCAAAGAACAACCCCAGTAAACAAGGTGGCCTTGGTGTTCACAGCAGCTCTACAAATCTCGGACAAGATGACTGGTTCAAAACAAGAAGTCTTGGGTATATAGGTTTTATTTAATTAGACTCTTGTTAATATGCCCATATTGAAAACATCATTTTAAACACCTCTTGAATCGGTATTTGCGCTAAAGTATTTCAGAACACCAGTTGCGAACAACCCTGCAAACAGGGTGCCTAGGGTGTTTCTGAACTGCAGTGGCCATACCCGATTATTTTTGAAAATTCATTTTGGTCGGCCAAGATCTCCAGAATACTTTCTTTGAATTTCAAAATTGCTATTTTTCTGGAGAGGATAGTTCTTGAAAATATTATGTAGATTTGCGAAAATAGGTTTGGGAGATTTGCCAAATCAAAAGATTCCTATGACTATATTTTCGGATTTGGTAAAAGCTAAAAATCTCTTTAAACCTCTTCACGGCTATAGGAAGATAAGGGTTATCTTTTAAGATAACAAAATCCCTTATATTTTGGGATAAATTCATCATTAGCCGTTGGAGAATATATTTTGTTTGCAAATCATTTTCCATACTTAGCTAATTCTTTAGTTTTTGACCGTTGGACCTTGTGTTTAAAAACCGTAGCTTTTCTCTCCCATAGACAAGCCAAGAAGCAGATAGAAAAAACTCAGACTGAAAAAGAGAAGCAACACAGCTTTTTGAAAAATCTGGAAAAAATCAAGAAACTCGGTTTCCACATTAAAATTCTTGAGCTTCATTTTGAAAAGCAAAACTGTGACAAGCTGTGTTTGATTTGAGTTTTCAAACCATTGGCATAATAGGATCTTCATTGTACCTTACATCTGCTTAGTAAGAAGCACCCCCTGTAAGGTGTTTGTATCTCTGATCTTGGATCAGAAAAGTGAGTGAGTGTGTCCTAGTCGTGTGGACTTGGACGTGTCTAATCTTGGGAAGGTTGGACGTGGTGTAACCTGTCTTTGGGAAGAAGGTTACGTGGTTGTAAGTTGTAACAAGGTGTGTTACATTTGTAACGTGTGAAGCCCGTTAGTGAAAGTGGTTAAATCCTACATGAGGTAGGGCGTGGTTTTTCACACCTCAGTTGGGCTAGAGGGGTTTTCCACGTAAAAATTGTGTGTGCTTTATTTTCCGCATTTATCTTGGTGATTTTCGCATCTGCAATATTTGAGACCCCGTGCAAACAAGCTATCAGGGTGTTTGTCATTTGAGAACAACCTCTGTGAGGGTGTTTGTTATTTACAACGCGAAAATCAGACACCACAATTCACCCCTCTCTTGTGGTTGTATACTCACGAACTCAACAAGTGGTATCAGAGCAGGTTCTCTTACAAAAGGTTAACACCTTGAGAGATTCTGAAGATGAGTACCCCACAAGGAATTCTTGAGGGGCAATCCATTACTCGTCCACCCTATTTCAACGGCCAACATTATAGTTGGTGGAAGAATAGGATGAAGAACTATATTCAGGCAGAAGATTATGAATTATGGATGCTCATCAAGAACGGCCCCTTGTTCCCACTAAGGTGCTTGAAGATGGTAAGAAGGTTCCCAAGGAATCCATAGAGTTTGATGCCGAGGACTACAAGAAAATGGAGAAAAATGTCAAGGCCAAAAAGCTTCTATACTTTGGCTTAGGACTCGATGAATACACTCGCATCTCTGAGTGTGAATCAGCCCAAGCTATCTGGAATGCTCTGCAAGTTGCTCATGAAGGTACGAGTCAATTTAAACAATCTAGAATTGAGCTACTTATGCGACAATATGAGTTGTTTGATATGGGTGATCATGAAACTGTGATGGACATTTATACACGGTTCACCCACATCACGAACGAGTTAAAATCCCTGGGAAGATCTTTCACCACTGAAGAGTTGGTGAGGAAAATCCTCAGAATTTTACCTCACACGTGGGAGGCCAAAGTAACAGCCATCCAAGAGGCTAAAGACATGAACCAGATCACCCTCGACGAGTTGATTGGTAATCTCCAGACCTATGAACTCCGAAAGAACTCACAACAAAGAGAGGAGCAAAAGAAGGATCGTGGGTTTGCCTTGAAAGCACATGAGGACACTGACTCTGACCTTGAAGATGAAGAAATGGCCCTAATGTCCAGAAAATTCAAGAAATTCTTCAAAAAGGTCAAGGAAAAAGACAAAAGAAAAGACTTCAGCAAGTCCAGAAACACCTCCAAAGAACAGCTCACAGGGTGTTTCAAGTGCGGCAAACCAGATCACTTAGTCAAAAATTGCCCTCTGCTTCGAGAAGATTAGACGCCCGAACAGGTTCGAAAACACCCTGTAAACAATCTGGGCAAGCGATTCTCGAAAGCTATGCTGGCTGCTTGGGGAGATTCCTCTGAGGATGAAGGAGAATCTAAAGCTGAAGAAGGGGTCGTAGCACTTATGGCACAAAGTGATTCAGATTCAGATGATGAATCAACAATCAGCCTCTCAGATCTCAAGAGCAAGGTACATGGTCTTAACAAAGCTACTTTAGAAGATCTTCTATATAATTTGATAGACACTTGTGCTGATCTAAAAAGAGAAGTTCGTGACCTAGAACTTGAAAATGAAATTCTTAAAAATGAAAACCGCGGTTTACATGAGAATATTAACTTGCTCAAAGAAAACCTCTTTATAAAAGAAGGAGATTATTCTCGAATGGAGGAAAAACTCTTTGAGGTAGAAGGAATGGGTGAGTCCTTGCTCAGGGAGAACAAAGGTTTGCATGCTGATATAGAAAAACTGGAAAATGAGCTTACCACAACCAAGCGCTGGAACGAGTCCTCACAAGCCCTTGATTGGTTAAACACGCACCACAGTCGAAACAAAAAGGGACTTGGGTATAAGCCTAAACGAACAGTCTACCCAATTCACAGAAAGTATGTGGGATTACCTGAAAACATTGTTTGCTTTCATTGTGGCAAAATGGATCATTATAGATACACTTGCCCTTTAAGAAAACATGCCAATGAAAAGAATGAAAGGTATGTGAAACAAATCTGGATTAGAAAAGATGAGCTTTACTTGTCTAAAAGAATGGGACCCAAGTGGAGCTGGGTTCCCAAAACTAACCTGTGATTTGTTTTGCAGGCTGAAGTGAGAGAGAACAACCTTACGAACAACCCCACTAACACCCTTGAAAACAGGCAGTTGTGGTTTGTTGATAGTGGGTGTTCACTGCACATGACTGGTGAAAGATCAAATTTTCTCTCACTTACAGCTTTGAATGGTGGGAGTGTAGCATTTTGAAACGGCAAGTCTGGGACAATTGTCGGTATAGGTAATATTGGTAAAACTCTCTCCCACTCAATTGATAATGTGCACTTGGTTGAGGGTT